>SZWC01003359.1:33088-48932 GCA_023375785.1 Penium margaritaceum
GAGAGAGAGAGAGAGAGAGAGAGAGAGAGAGAGAGAGAGAGAGAGAAAGAGAGAGGGGTAGAAAGAGATATGTAGAGAGATGAAGAGAGATGGAGAGAGAGAGAGATAGAGAGAGTGGTGAGAGATAGATAGACAGAGAGGAAGGAGAGAGAGAGCGATGAAGAGAGACAGATAGAGAGAGAAAGAGGGGGGTGAAAAATCAAAGGCAAGGGGAGTGCTAGGAAGAGAGGGAGGTGTTGTTCAGCTGAGAGAGAGTTTAATGGACCAAGAAAGGGTAGAAGATTAAAGGTAGGAAAGAAGAAGAAAGGGAAGGAAAGAATAGTACAAGAGAGGACATGACTACACGCATAAGGATAGGAAATCAAAGGGAATTGAAGGATAGTGTAGGGAAGGGGAGGGGAGGGCGTGGAAAGATTATGAACGTTCTAAAAATCTATAATAATTGTGACTACAAAAATGACCACAGCAACAACCACGACTGCAAGAACCACCGTCCATCCCTCCCTCCCTCCCTACCTTGCCCTCTCTATCTTTTATATAAAAACCTTCCCCATCAAGATTATTTTTTATTTTCAACTTGTTAAAAAATTAACTGAATGGTTTATCAAGAGATTTCTCATTTCTCAAAATATCAGTAGTTTTTTTACATAGGATAGCCATGAAAACTGATGCAATTTTATTTAACTTCATATTTTACTTTAAAAGTAGACAAGATTGTCGGTTTTTGGTATATGGCCCACACCTTGCTTGATTTATCCCCATAATAATTCTTTATATCAATTATTCCATTCTTCAATAATTGTTTTCTTTTCAACGAGCAATATTGAAGCCTTACAAATTTTTTATCAAAAAACAGAAACCCACAAGTTATGCTCATTCTGTAACATCCCCCCCTAAGAAAGGCATTGTAATAATGCATGGACATTTTCATTCCGTTTTTCTTTTAACGATGTCGAAAACAAACCAAGAAAATAAATGTACATGGGAAGCTAAATCATAAATTTCTTCAATACCTATGTGAAAAAATCACTTATGTTGTATTATTTGCACAATATATTTTCGAAGAATTTAATATTGTTCAAGGAAGATGATAATATTCACCCACATTAAGGAAAGCATGGTACATCAAAATGCATGAATGATTCTAGAAAAAAATCCGTTTGGGTAAATTGTCATTTGGAAATATTCTATTCAAAACAAATAATAATCAAGGATAAGCGTTTGATTGTTGAAAAAGAAGAGAATAGTGCATAAGAATTCATAAGAAAATAGTTCCAAGAAAACATTCCCTTGAATGATATATCCTCTGAGGATAACATGAAGAATTTCTCAAAACATAACACTCTTTTTATAAAACAACCAATTTGAAAGATGGAGGGTGTTAACAAGATTAAACAAGTAGTTTTTTCATCAATTGATTTTGAATTAATTAATTAAGCTGGTTCTTCATGCGATAATGAAAACCATGTCCATATTTGGACACATAATGGAGGAAATGAATACACTGAGCACTTTTTATAATGCTTAAGAAACTAGAGTAATTGAACGAAGTTATGGCAAAGTCATGTACCTTTGTCATCATAAAATGTCCTTCAAATGAGTAGGCTCAATCAAAATTACATGGTAGATTCAAACAATATCTATTCTTTAACCTGTTGGTTTGTTTCCTTACCAAATAAGCTAATTGAGAAATGATTTTTTGTTGCTCAAATTTCCTTTTAATATCTTATATGAGAGAAGACGATTTGTGATTTATTCGTGGTGTCTTTTTCTCCACGGGATAGCTTAACCAAAATAGTCCTGAGAATTCGAACAATGTAGGTTCAAAAATCAATTATGAATGAAGAAATGTAGGCATAAACGCAAAATATTTATATTTAAGTATGTTTTTATTCATTATTTGTTTCTAAAACTTGTGAAAACGTTTACGTTGTGCAAGTCCATTGAAGAAAGTGGACAATTACAACAACTCGTACTAGGCCACTTTAGAAATATGTCAAAAGTGCTTGTATGTTACATGGTTCTTTTGCAAACTGTTTGGTTCACAATATCTCAACAAGATTTTTTGACCGAGAGGCTAAGTCTTAGAATTTTTCTTTACATTGCATCTTCTTAGACAATGAAACATGCTAAATGATCCAAGTTTGAAGAGAAATGGACATTCGAATCCATGTCAAGTGGGGGATCAAATGGAGAATTCCTTAACATTTTGGTAATTTGAACAATTAACTGTTAAACTGAACTGATTTTGAAAGGAACATAATTAAATTTCATCTTCATTACACCTACGTCAATTGAGAAAAAAAATCTTTCTTTGTAGAATGCTTTCTCCACCATGGAGGTTTGATATCATCTAGCTCCCATCAATCAATATTTCTATAAAGTAATCCCTTCTTCATATGATTTTGGCTCTAACTATCCAAGATAACGACCTTATTGCAATCATTCATCTTTCAAGGGGTTTGGAGTTTTTCTTAGTTCACCATTCTCATGAATTACTACATGCATGGAAGGAATTGAAAATTCCATGTTTTCATTTCATAAAAAGCACCTTACAACACTTTTCTGAGTATCCTCATCTCTGTTTTGTTTAAAATGTTATTCAATATTCAGATGTTTGGTAGAAGAACAACATTTAGTTAACAAATATTAACTTTAAAAGAATGCAATTAAAATGATGCATAAAAATCTTAAAGAAGAAACATGGTACACATGTTTTTCTTTATCAATATGAAGAGGGTTTAGATGATGAATCAGCATGCCAGAAATATTTGTGTGTGAAATGTAGTGCTTTCAATGCAAAAATAAAACGAAGCAATAAAATATGACAGGAAATTTCAAGAAATTTTAGAAATGTGAATGTCATGCTTCCATTTATTACTCTTTTGATAATATATTTGGTCGTCAAAATCATGAGGAATACATAGTATGTTTCGAAAAAATTTGGAAGTTTGTGGGATGATGGCTGAAATAATGTATGATGTATGAATGAGAAATAATGTGGGAATTGTTTTATTTTTCATACCATTATACTCAAGTAAATGATTCTAACAGTATGAAAAAATTAACGATCTGCCCATATAATGCAAAATGTGCTAAATTATGTCGAACAGTTTTAAAAAATGTTTTTTTGGTCTCATTTTTATGTTTATGTTGGAATTGTCAAAACGTTTATAAAATACTCATGGCATGGTTTTAACGCATGATATTTCCAAATTTTCAGAATGAAAATCAGTTAAAGCCATTCCAGTGAAA
The DNA here is from genome assembly GCA_023375785.1 of Penium margaritaceum. Lineage (NCBI taxonomy): Eukaryota > Viridiplantae > Streptophyta > Zygnematophyceae > Desmidiales > Peniaceae > Penium > Penium margaritaceum. The sequence continues at coordinate 36,344 of SZWC01003359.1, forward strand.
ACGTTACCCGAATAATATTTCTTTAAACTATGTTATTGAATGGAGATTACCATTAGAAATTTTATTATGAAAAAATGATATTCTTTTGGAGTATTTGAACACGTTTCAGAATTCTCTTCAAATAAGTATCTTTTGTGTTCTTGATTTAGGTCGATGTTTCCACAAAAATAGGTACATTTGCTTCGTTTTGTCAGTTTAAATTCTTTGAAAAAACAATATTGACTTACCCTAGTGAACTTTGATTTCGATATCAACTATTTTTGAGTCGTTAAAATTCGTCGAAAATGGACTTTTGTCAAAATCAAAAGTACCACCAAATTAATTACAAAATTGTTTCGTCCATTTCAACGGTCCAACCCCATTATTTCGTCAATTTCTCAACTGGGTTCTTTTTTTCTGTGTCTCGAACTCGGATGCTGCGTTTGGCATTTATTATAGGCCTGGGAATGTTCAGGCACTTAGACGTGCCTTTTGGTGGCTCTCGAGGCCACCGAGCACTCCTCGCCTCACGTTTGACGCTCTTTGAACGTCAAACGTGAGAGCGACGAGCATTCAACCGTGAGGCATTGAGTTGGGTGGCTTGTGGTTGCATTGCCTCGTAACTGTGAAACCGTCCCCTTGCCGACGAATTCTGAACTGATCACACACCTCTACATCAAAGACCATGGCAACCTACCTTTGACAATGAGAACGGATGCATTGGCGAGGCTCTTGCACCACATCGAAGGCACATCACCACGTCCTTGCAGGCAAAGTATGTGAGGGAGGCCAAGGTTCATTCAAGTAGCCTCATCGATATCTCGGCATGCTACGCTCACGATGTGCAACCCAACTGCGGAAACTCAAGGCAAGCCAAAAAAAGACTTTTACTGGCTTCCGTTTTGCATTTTCACTTCAAACAAAAGAACGACTTTGACGTAAGAAAAAGCATCAAACCGGTGCACAAAAAAGTAAGTCCTTTTCAAAAAACTGGGCAGAAAAAGGAAAAAAAGAGGGAAAAAGCCTGAAAAGGTACAACACCACCTTAACAGCTCTGGCATGGGGAACACAAGTACCCCCGAAGGCAGTAGAGCGTACTATTTGTACCCTCCTCCTCCATCTTCTTCTCATTCGCTGCTACGAACATGGCATCATCTCAGACTCGTGCTCCCGCCTCAGGTGAGGAAATTTTCTCTAACTGCTCTACTACTCGATCTGGCTTTCCAAGATGTACTCCACATTGTTCAGCTCAACCTTTCACTATCTCTCCCTTCACTCCGTGAAGAGGATCACTACCCGCCTAAATGGCACTCTTTCCAATCTCATCCAAATGCACACGCTACAAGTCTAACAAAGACCTATAACCCCTGGCCCTTCGGAGGCGTCTCTAACATGAAAGGTGTGGAAAAGCCACTCGCTGCTATCAACGGTTTCTCCTCAGTTCCGGACGTCACGGCCAACTACGCTGGTGAGCAACCCCCTAAGTAACGGAAGAAGGATACCCCCCGCTCTCGATCACAGAAAGCACACAAGCGCACCAAGATGATTCTCTCCGAAGATGAGGACGAATCTCAAGGTCTGCATCTTACTGACACTCTTTCCTGCTCACACACAACCATCTCTTCCTACTACCATGCTACTCTTCCTACTGCAGCTCAATTAGCAGCTCAAACGGGTGTCGCATCACCATCTGGAACGGGTACCAACAACTCCCCGTCGACTCTGTCTACACCCCTTGGTTTCCTCGCTACCAACGGAGCCCAACAAGCAAATACTAATGGCCCAGGCTGGAAGACGAGCTTAAGATGAGCGCAAGGTAACTCCAGATCTGCTACCCCGATGGACACCTGTCAACCTCCTCGAAGTAACTCTGGAACTGACATCTCTGCAGCGGGTAATTCTCTCCTATGAAACAATATACCAAATGTTTCCATATCCCTTCTAATCTCTCCATACAACTTAACTCATTCCTTTCTCCTAAACCATGCCTCCTACTTTGTCACAGATGCCGGTGCTTTTTAGGACGGTTCTTTTGAACGTCGGTTTAAACAGTCCAACCCTGCTGATGGCGCATGCTCGAACAATCCCTCTCCCCCTTAAGAACAAGACAAGGACGACGACGAGCTGGAAGCTGCCCTAGCCCTACTGGGTGAACTGCCGGAGCAGATTAAGGCCACAACCTTAGACACTGCACTGACCATCGATAAGGTTGTTAAGAGCCTTAGCAAGACAATCACTCTCATCATTCCCAACGAGTTTGCTGGACAAGGCGAAAGAATCGCCATGATTTTTGCCATTGACCCAACCCCAACTCGAGGCCGCAACACTATGGCTCGTTACACCATCCAGTTCAAAGAGACATACGGTGTCATCCCAGCTTTTGCTGTCGCAATGTCTCCTTTCCTTTTCACCTCACCATGTTTGTTGACAATGCCTCTACTTCTTGAATTCCTTTCTGCAACGTGCTTTTCTTATCACAATTTTCTTGCCTCTTCAGAGTTTGACCAGAAAATTGAATTCATCATCACAAAGGTCACCTGTCCCCTTTTTTAAGCTGAAAAGATCTGCAATCCAGACGACCCAATAGTGGCGATCAAGGGTTTCCCCTCGGAGTTCGGGCCGACTGAATTCAAACATACCCTGACGCAAGTGCGGCAAGCTGGCAAGCTCAAGGCCCCTTTTTTCAACCTCATGTGCCACCACCGTTTTGTTTATCCAATGACGGGCACCACGACGAACACGATTTTGGGCAAGCCCATTGCCCATCCGGAAGATCCAACTTTCCTGAACGTGATTCCACGCTTCAAGATCCTGGGATACAAGAAGTGCGAAGTCACTCTGAATTTCTCGGGAATCAACAGTCAATCTTGCGACAACAATCACCACACTTGCTACCACAAACTCTTCCCAGACACGAGATCCCACACGCTGACCAACCTCCGCTCCATCATTGCGGTCCACCGTGCATGTGGTAAGTCAAACTCCAACACCATGCTTTACGTACTCTACTCCCTCTTATCTGATCACCTCTCCGTCGCTCCTTTCAGAACATTAGATCGGATAAACCCACCACTCCCTTGTGTGGCGCGGAGACCATGGTTTTCTTTTCTCCAATGCGGGCAAGTTTGTGGAATTCCACGTCTGCAACTACCTTGCATGCGACACCTATCACAGTCACTCTCTAGACAAGCTCCACGCACACTAAAAACAGCCATTCTTAAAGTCGCTCGCAAAGCTCACAAGAAAAACCTTGCACAAGACAAACTTCATGTGAATGTGAACGCAAAACTGGAAACTCTAAGGCAGAAGTTCGATTTCTAAGAGCCTTCCCGGGTCCGCTAAGCTTTCACGCTCCCTTCTTTGTTCGGCCTACACTATGGATGTCTCCAACTAACCATTCGGCTCTTTGTGACAGGTGTCTTACGGCCAGCCTCGATCAATTATGCTCTGCCGATCCCCACTCCCATCCGCAACACAAGACGTGGTCACTGCCTCTCTACCCGGGATACTTTACATGGCTCAGTTCAGGCCACCGTTTTTTATCCTAGTTTGCAAGATGTGCCTCTTAATTTTTCCTAGTCTAGACACAAGAGTAGTACCATCTAGTCTGCTGAAGCAAGGTGATGTTGCTACAAGCTATGATGATGCACCCTTTTTGGTTCCTATCAATAAGTCGACATGGAAAAATTCCTTGCCCTCATCCCTAGCATATTCTCACCCTTTTTCTGTCGTTTTCTATCCCTTCCAACCTCCATCCAGAACTTTGTTCCTCCAAAAGCTTTCATCCCCTTTCAATGCTAATTCACATGCTATAATTCAACTAAACACCTCTCTCCATGACCTTTCTTTCACAAACATGGCTTACACACTTCGCCAGCTCTGCCCCTTTCCAACTCACATGTCTTTTCAAACTTCACTCTACAACCAAACTCTATGGAACCTGCTACAACAAATCAATCCAAATCTGCATCTAACCACCACACCAACAAACTCACACAACCCAAAACATCTTCCATCTCCTAACCACCTTCACCTTCCAACCACACCAATAAAAGAAACTTCAAACGAATGGCTGATCACAACAAGGGAAACCTCAATTTCATTAATGGAAAAATGAACTCAAATCAACCATTAAAACGCCGCAGCCACACTCCGCATCACTTACCCAGCAAATTTTTTTTAGATGCTTTCTACATTCTCTGGCAACTTCCTTTCATCCTTCAAAACACAAGTAACACCCCATCACTTCCCCACCGTTTCACGCGAAATGCTTTTCAACCTAACTACTCAACCTTTGACCGCACTGAACATCATTTAACGACACAGAATGCTAATTCATTCTTCTCATCAACACAGACACAATCAACCTACATGAACATACCTTTCCCTCTACTTTTCTCTCCTAAGAACAAACCTAAGAGATCCATGAGGAAACACAAGAAATTATGAAAGCTACTTATCCCTCCACATAGAAAAAGCGCGGAACATCCCCATATCCTTAAAAACCCAGAGACCAATGGTCCGGCACAGGCAACATACCCCGCCCCTCAAGACCCCCACAAACTAGCTAAACCCGAATGCTGATGATCAGAATCCAACTACTAACAAGCTCATGCAACCCACATGGTTAGACAACACGTCAACAATGCTAGCACTCGCCGTTTTGTTTCACACGTGCTCAACTACAAAACAGTCTAGCCCCCCCTTAAAGGGACCACTCTTTCCTGGCATGGTCACTCTCCTTTTCATCAGCATAAACCCCTCACTTCCATACAACAGCCCCCCTACACCGACACACAAAACAAGTCAATTCGGCTTGATCAAACAGCAACAAACAACTACAGCAAACACTACCACAAACCCGTGGCCAACTCACAGGAGCCACCTACCAACTCTTTTACCTGACAAAGCCACAAGTCATACCACTCTCCCACCGACACTCACACAAACAACTGAACCTATTCCACACCTGAAGAGTAAGAACCAAGAACACCAACCCACACAATCCATGACGGTACCTTCCATGACCCCAAAACACATCAACAATTTGAACATTCAACCCCACAAAGAAGAGCCTGAAGCTGAACTGCTTACCAAACTTACAACACAAACAACCGACACAAATTTTCACCTATTTTTCCACAGCATCCTCTCAAGCGGAGTACTCATGTCACACTGGCCAACCCTCTTTCCCTCACAATCCAGCAAAAATGCATCTCCGTACAAGGAGACCGTCTCTGCCATACCTCCAAAGCAACCAGAAGCTCAAACCCCAAACTCTCACGAGGTCCAGACTCCATCGTCCAATGACACACGACGCTAACACTCAACGCCCCTCCAAGCGAAAAGCGAACAATGATTCTATACATCGCTTGTCGGACAAGAAAACCAAAAACACCGCGTCAGACAAAAATCGAACCAAAAGAAACCTCCAGGACCAAACACACAAGAATCATCCAACAAAAAAAGCAAAGAATCCCCAGTAAAAGAGTTCATCCAACTTTCCATATCTTGTCTAAATATCAACAGGCTTTCCAAGTCGTCTAAAATGCCCTTTCTAAAAAACTTCCTAGCTACCATCACCCCTACCATATGCATTATCGTAGACACACATCTTGACACGACAGAGAAATACAACAAGTCTTAACGAAATCTTAAAAAGGAGATCAAATTCAACCTTTCAGAATCGACTCAAACTGGTGGTATCTGCATCACCTACTCGGATAACTCAGATTTCCCACACACCATATCAACCGACACAAACCACGACAAAATCCTTCGAGAAACTTTCAAGATACAAGGCCAAAAAGTTATAATAACAGCTATATACGCTCCTGCACAACTTGAAAAAAGAAAACAATTATGGAGCCATCTAAACACCTTTCTCACAGAAAAAAAACAGACCTCCTCGTAGGTGACTTCAACACCACTTGTGACCATTTGGATCGCAACCCCCAAGAACTCTCCAAAGATAGCCTAATCTTAAATAACCTCCTCACAAAACACAGCCTCCAAGACAGTTTCCGAAACTTCCACCCATTGCAACCCCTTTTCACTTTCCACTCTTCAGCTCACAAGTCATCATCACGAATTGACCACATACACCACTCCAACAACCTATCACATCTGGTCCACAGTTTTAACCACACACCACTCACACCATAGCTCACTGATCATCTAGCAGCTCCAACAATCCACCTACGTTTTGACATCACAAACCCTAAAGGTAAAGGCCTCTGGAAGTTAAACACATCCCTTCTAACCAAACCCTATGGTACAAAACTCTTACAGTCTCGCAAACATAATGTATGGTCAAGCTTCAAAAAAATGATCCAAAAGGCTTTTAAATAATGCAGTTCTGAGGAGCACAAACGCAGACTTAAAACCGTACGTGACCTGAATCACAAGATACAAATCTTACAACAACAAAAGTGCCTCTACCCACACAACCACCTCATTCAATCCACACTTGAAAAGCACAAAAATTAGCTTAATAAATATGTACTTTCGGAACATCGTCACGCACACCACGTGGCCCAACTAAAATTCATCGACAGACTATAACAAGTGTCGTCCTTCTTATCCAGCCACATCCGGGCTAGGAAAAAGACAACTACGATCTCAGCACTGAAGGAGTCCACGGGGATTGTCACAATTGACCCGAAGAACATTGCCACCATCATTATGCACTTTTTCAAACTATTTTCAAACAACCCGCTCCTCCGAGAGAGCCCCCTTTTATGCCACCACTTAAAACGATCCCCAAACACCTCCTCGCTGATCTAGCTAAACCGCTCACCATCGAAGAGATCAAAGTAAGCATCTCACAAATGGCAAAGAACAAAGCCCCAGGACTAGATGGCATCCCTACAGAATTTTACCAAGCAAACCCTACAAATGTCGCTGAAAACCTTTTGTCTATCTTCCAAGCCTTCTTAAATAACCCCGAACAACATATATACTTCACAGACTCCGTAACTTGCCTACTTTTCAAAAAGGGTGATCCAACAGATATCCGCAATTACTGACCTATGTCACTCCTAAACACAGACTACAATATTCTAGCAAAACCCTTAGCAAACCGACTCACGCCGATTCTCCCACACATTATCAATGCCAATCAAACCGGTTTCGTCCAAGGAAGGAACATCAAACACACACTATCTACCATACTAGATTTTCAACATTAGTCCACGGCACCAAAATCTAACCTCACGTTCCTACTCACCAACTTTGGAAAGGCTCACCACACGCTCCTCAGGCCACATCTCTACAAAACAATGACCGACATGGGTTTTCCAACAACATACACACGTTGGATTCAAGCCACACTACATCATACCAGAACGATTTTCCTCCTAAATGGGCACCTTTCACCCCAAATCCGAACAAAAACAGGCGTCTGTCAAGGATTTCCCATCACTCCACTACTCTTCATCATAGCCATGGAACCGCTGAACCAATACTTTGCAAAATGCATTGATAAATCAATCTTAGACTTTGAACAAAGCCCCACCTTTGGTGCGTACGCAGACGACACAACCATCATGATCACTGATTAACATTATTTAGAGAAAGGAGAACAAATCCTTGACATCAGCAAGAAGCTAACTGGTCTCAAGGCAAATACTGGAAAAACCATCATGTTTCCAGCTGGACCACATACATCTGCACCATCTCCAAGTGTATACACTGAATCAACCGACCCACAACGAATTTAAGGGATTAGTCTTGACCACGACATTCATAACGGCTCAATGTGGGACAACATCACACAAAAGATGAAAGAAGCTGCTATTCGTTGGTGGAATTTCCATTTTAGCCTCCCCACAAAACTTGTTATCATCCGCACATACCTCATTCCAATATTTCTCTATCACTCAGGCATCACACCTCCGCCACCTAGCATACTGGTGCAAATTCAAAACGTCATCCTAAATTTCCTCTCTGCATCAAAACAAGACGGCAAACTACGTTTCATCAACAAAAACGTCGCAATCAACCACCCTGACAACGGTGGCCTAGGAGTTCATTGGCCCACCGTACTAGTACCAGCACAAAGTGCCCTGCGTGCTTATGACTACCTATTACCTGCCCATCATACCTGGAAATGGGTTGCGAGCAACTTGAAATGTTTCTTAAAAAAAGGACATTTTTTCCTGTCACATCCTGACATTCTAAAATACAAACACAACCTATGCCCTAGATGGAGAGAGATTTTCAAGCACTTTCTAGCATCCAAACCAGACATCACCCCCCCAACTCTCCTAAGTCAAGAGCTCCTAGAGGAATACGTGGCTTTCAACCGTTTCCTCACCAAACCAAACGGTAAACCCTTTGGTCTCGACAGAAGGGAACACTACCTACTTGATAAAGAGATACAATTAAAACACCTCTTCCATGACCTTTACAACAACGAGGAATTCAATAAAGCAGCACTCAGCAAGCTCGGTGGCAGTATTTGCGAACAAAACGTTATCAAGAAGGTCATCAATCAAATCCCGCCTAAATGGCTAAACATTATCCTCTTACAAAAGGAGGACCAATCGAGAAAACAAAGTTTCTTGTGCCTGACATCCTATACCAACACACTACCGGAACAAATATACAAGTTAGAACCACAAAACAAGGGCTACCTAGCAATAGCATTCGCTGTCAGTCCTACTTTAGAAATATTACCCACCACGCTCCCGAACACACCCATTCATGATCTGAGCATCTGGACCCCGGTACACACGGTGGGCAACAGTTTTATTGGTTGCTGCAACAACACAACGATCCCTTCTTGGAGACTTTCAACTAAAAAAATACCGAAGCTAACCGACATCTACGGCAATCTAATCAAAACACACATCAAAGCTCTCACCTATCCAGAAAAGTGGAATGAAGAAGCGGCCCCACCTTTCCCAATAACCACACTTAAACCCATCCTTACTGCCCCAACCCTAACCCCAAAACAAAAGGACACCACTACAAAAATTTCACTGAGAAGTATTCAAGTTCGCTTTCACCTCCGTTTCTTCCCACCACCTTTTATAGTACTATGCCCCCTGTGTAACACTCTCGAAGAAACCATTTTACATACCTTCGAACAATGCCCAAACATTTGGAATATATCAGTGAAATTACAATAAAGCTTTCATCTCTTCTGCGGTCGCACCTTAAAAACTAATTTCATCTTCCATGACCAACATTCGCTCTTTCAATGGTGGCAAACACAACAAGCAATAAAATTCCGGGAAATATGGGCTTATAGATGTCAAATCTCTCTTGGAACCAAGAAAGCACTGTGGAACCCTACTACCCTGCTAGTAAGAACAATCATCAAACTTTTTGAAGAACAAATCAATCACCACATCCTACCATTAAACCAGAAAGGTGACAACAAAAGAATAAACAACATAACACAACAACTCACCCACCTGTCATACATGTGTAACGTTGATAAAAAATTACAGCCAAACTATTTTGCCATACACCCATCGCTAAAAAATATCTGGCTCAACAAAACTACCATCTCGGGGGGACGGGTACATCAAAGTCTAGTGTAAACACTAGCTTTGATCCCCCATGCTATAGGGTTACTTTCTGTAGCGAAGGTACCCTTAGGGGTGAGGGTTAGTGGGTGGGACTCCCACATCACCCACACAGGACATTGGTCCTACGTGGGTACCTAAATTGGTGTGATTTGTCACACAAAGCACTGTCTTTCGACTGAAAGCTTGCGCCAGAGGGATCTTTTTTAATGACCCCAAGGGTGAAGCCTAGGTTCCCTCACCTCTAAGGCTGTCTAAGCCACACACAAAAAAAAGATGAGCATTCAAGCGTTCAACACCTCGAATGGTCGAGAGGTCATCGTTCCCATGGTCGAACAAGAAGCCAAAAAACACATCGAGCACACGTCCTCGTCGAAATAAAAAACTAAACAACCCTGGTAATCGAATTTAAGAGTCTACCCCCTCTTTTTGTCGATTTCAAAGGTACCCCCAAAATTAATACAAAGTGCTAAAAATGTCGTCGAATTAATTATGGAACAACTCAATCGTCAAATTCAAAGTTCACTGGGGTATTTAAGGATTGTCTTGTGATGAAATTGATTTTTCACCATCATTTCATGTGGATGATACCTACGAGGGATAAATACGCATTTCAAGAGCTTTCCTTTGATAGAAGTCACCATGGCACCCTTTTTAAAACCTAAGTTTTCGGTTCTTTGTTCAGATAAGCACTCTCCAAGTGAGCAAGATTTAACATAATTTCAACAAATTACCTTAATAGTGATGAAAAATGACACAGAATGGATGGAATCCTTTGCCAACTAGGCAAAAACGGTGGAGCTTGACGGTTGCCGACCATCAAGCCATCCCGTCCAACTGGCCACAGGCCAAGGTGACCATGTTCGAGCCATGTGGTTCCTCCAACCGGTTGTTATTGTATTGCCACACTACACTCCCCCCATTAGGAGTGAGAGCTGCCTCAACATTTGCACTAATACCAACGCCGGATTCAAGCTATGGAGGTATGATACCAATGTAACAAATTTGACGGAATCCTTGGCTGACTAGTCAAAAAATACATTGCTTGAGGGTCTCCAACCCTCAAGCCTTCTCGTCCAACCGTCGATTATCCTAGGTGACACTGCTCGAGCCACATGGCTCCTTGACCAGTCGGCTTGGCATTGCCACGTTAAAGAAAAAACATAATATGATTTATGTACCATTAGTATTGCATGCCATTGATTAGAATTATGTGAAAAATTTCATTTTTCAGTTTCGAGTCACAAAGTATCATTTATTTCATCATGTTTTTCTGTACCCATGTTTGTAGATCTCTGAAATAATGCAAATTTTTCTAAGAGAAACCAAAGTGTGACTCCATTCATGTGGTGTGTGGTAGGAAAATGTAAGGGCTTGAGGTTAGGAGATTCTTGAGCATTATTGTTATAGCTTAGTGGGAGAAGATTTTCATTAGTACAATTGTGTTGTTTTAAGAGGGATGTATGTAAAATTTAGTGCTTTGGTGTTGAAGAAAGTTCACTCATAGTTAGGAGGGGTGCAAGTTTGCTCAACTGATGTGGCTTAAGCTTGTCTATTTGGCTGTTTTTGGGACTACATATTGGCTTGAGAGTTGGAGAGCCTCGATCATTATGTGTAAGACCTTGTCTAAGATTTCAATTTCTATAATCAGATAATCTTCCGCATCAACCTTTTCATAAGGATGGGTGACCAACTTTGCTATGTTTGGACAAAGTTTCTTTTAGAGTGTGTCCACATCAACATTGCACCTGGTGAACATTTAGTTTTTCAGACGATTCCCTTAAAATAAAAAATATTTCTACTGTCTTACAAAAATTTTAGCAAAAATTTCATATTTTTATGTAAATTTCCGCCATGCTTTTATAGTGAAAGCCCTTAGTTTGAACCATTCTAATGGTTTGAATGATTAGAGAAACATTACCTCATTCACCACATACTGTGCTTTGGAAGAGAACAAAAGCTTCATGAAACCCCTGAGTGTTCCAAGGGAGTTACTATTCAATGATTTTCGTGCTAATTGTTTTGAGAAAAATGTTGCTTGGTGGTGAGGGGAAACCTTTCAATTAGGACATGGCCGATTTTTGCTCGTTTATGTAGATTTCTTTGGAGAACGAGATCTACCCAAGGTATGTTATCGGCAAAGGCATCATGGTGCGAGACTACGATGGTGATGGAAGGAGGTGACCGGCCAGTATTCAGATTGAGACGGAGATGAGCTTGGTCATTTGCTCCAAAAAGGCCAACGAGCAGATGTACCCTGCTGCTGTTGCTTTCATGGCAGCATCGGAACAACAGCACGCACGACAGAAGTGATGCCCGCACGAGCAGAAGCAACGGTGTGTGCATCTCAAACGGTATCAGCAGTGTCAGCAACAGCAGCAGAGGGAACAGGAATTGCTGCTGAATCTGCAGCGACAGCAGAGGCATCAGCAGCCGTGACACCGCCGTGTCCGCCGCCGCCACCCCCCCCAGGCAGCATCAGCAGGAGCAGCAGCAGCAGCAGCAGCAGCGAGGAGCCGTGAGGAGGCGCGATGGCGGAGTCGGTGGGTGAGTTGCTGAAGCTGGAGCAGGCGTTCGTGCGCGTGCCGTTCGAGGAGGCCAAGCGCTGCATGCGCGGGAGCGGCAGGGCTGTGGAGAAGGAGGTGGCCTCACTGCTCGCCAGCGTCAAGGAGGCGCTGAGAGGCGCCCAGGCCGGGGGGGCAGGGGGAGGGGGCGCGGGAGGGGGAGGGGGGAAGGCGGGCGGGAAGGCGTCGTCCAAGCGGAGCAAGGGGGAGCGCTTGGTGGCCGGGGACGGAGGCGAGGGTTCTGGTGGCGATGGTGGTGGTGGCGGCGGGTGTGGTGCAGGAGGCGACGGGGCGGCAGCGGAGGTGGCGGCGGCAGAGCAGCTTGGACGGCTGGTGCTGCGGCTGCAGGGCCTGAAGCGCAAGGTGTGCGTCCGTGGTCTGTGCGGCGTGAGGGAGTCAGAGCTGGAGCGGTAGGGGGCTGGCTGGCGAGGGGGTTGGTTGGGCGGGTGGAAGGTTGTGGTTGGTGCAATGGGCGTGTGGTCGTTGGATGGGTGTGGGGTTGGTGGAAGG
>SZWC01003359.1:97151-145912 GCA_023375785.1 Penium margaritaceum
CGGTCGAGGCCCCTCGAGAAGGCGCCGAAAGTCTCCATGGCCGGGAAGCTGAAAACCAGCCGGTCTCTCTCCGCCACATCCCGCCACCGCCCATACTTCGCCTCCTTCGCCCGTACCGCCTGCTCCAGTGCCACTCCTCCCCTCTCCACCGACTGCCTGCCCAGACTCGGTCGCTGCGGGTCAGCTATCACCACGTCCAGGACGAGAAGGTGTCCCGTCGCCGGATCCAAGCACGTGATGTCCGCGCGCCCCTCCGGGAGGATCCCGGAATGCTCCACCGTCACTCCGCCCATGCCGCTCTCCCTCATGGCCGCCGCGAGCTCTCGCTTCACGGCGTCATGTGCCGCTATCGCTGCTCCTCCCTCGGCGCAACGCAGGGCATGCTGCGGGGCGCAGGGGCGGATGGCGCAGCGCTCCCTACATCCGCAGACCGGAGTATGCCGGACGTGTGCGAGGGGCAGACCCAGCCGAAACCTGCAAGCTACCCTCCAGTCCTCCGGCCCCATGTATAGTCTGTCCGCAACCGAGAGGGGGTGCGCAAGCAGCCAGTCGCCACTGTGCTCCCCCTGCAAAGAGGTCAATCGCTGCAGCTGCGGTAGAGCCTCCTCTCTCCCCAGCTCCTCTCCCACCCTGGCCCGGAGCGATGCTAGCTGCGCCTCGTGCACTGCTCCAGACAAGTCTTGGAACAGGCGCTTCGGGCAGCCACTCTCGCACTCTGCCAGGCTCGGGACTCTCCTGCCCACGTCCTCGCCATAGCCTCTCAGCGCCAACGTCCGCAACTCCTCAAAGATCCCCCGGCACCACTCTGCCCTCCCCTCCCCCTCCGTAGCTGCACTCACCCCCTCCCCTCGTCGCTGTATGAGGGGCCTGACCGCCTACCAAGACTGGAGCCTGCTGCACACGTACGACAGGGGGGCCAGGTCTCCGACTGCTGTCAGACCGAGTCCTCCCAAGCGCAACGGGAGGTGCGCCTGGGTCTCGGCATGCTCCACCGCTCTCCGCTCCCGTCCCCCCTGCACCTCCCCCAGTCTCANCGTGCTCTCTACCGCCTGCACCGTCGCCTCCAGCCGCTCCCGGCAAAACCGCTCACTCCCGAGTGGGGCACCCAGCACCACCATGCCCTCCGTCGTCCTGGCCATGTCCGCCAGCCCCGCAGGCACCGGACCCGCCCTCGCGGGCAGGAACAGCTGGCACTTGCGGGGCTGTACCTCCATCCCTAGCGGTCCCAGCCCCACCGTGAGCGCCCCGTACGCTGCTGCCAAGGACTCTGGTGGGCCCATCAGGTAGGTGTCGTCGAGGTAGGCGATGACCCGTCCGACATCTCCCATCGCCGTCTGTGCCGCCTCTAGCGCATCCTGCTGGGCCAGCGAGTAGAGGAGTGGGCTGATCGGATCTCCCTGCCTCACCCCCCTCGCCGACTGGAGAACGCACGGCTGAACCCCTCCCTGGTAGTAGAGGTCCGAGGGCTGGTCGTACCATAACGCCAGCCCTGGTACCAGCCGCTCAAACCCCCTCTTGCGCAATGCCTCGAAGATAGACGCGCGCTCGAGGGAGTTGTATGCATTCTTCACGTCGATGCTGATGAGCCCCCACCCTGGCTGCACCTCCAGCTACTCTGCAATGGCATGGTACACCGTGTCGCTCCCCGCCGAGACCCCCACCGCCTGTTGCAACGGCGCCATCACCCTCTCCATCTCCCTCCGCTCCGCACTCACCATCCACCTGCACAGCAGCCTTGGGATGGCCTCCCCCACTGCGATGGGACGTACTCCACCATCCGATTTTGCTAGCGCTATGAGCCTGCTCGCCGCCAAGAACCGCCTCGCCGTGGGGTGGAGGCGGCCCCGGCATAGCGACGTCAACATCTGCGCCAGGAGCCTCGTGAGCACCGCATCCCCTACCACAATCTGGCGGAGGTGGTCCAGGGTCAGGCCAGAGGGCCCCCCTCCCGACCCCCTGGGGCTCTCCATCAGCGCCCGCCGTACGCCCTCCACATCTGGGAAGCTCGTGGCCGCTCTCCCTCCCACCTCTCCCACCCACGCTGGAATCGGGCGCTGGGGCTGGGGGTGCTTTGCCTGTAGCTTCGCCAAGACCTCCGTGCCGGGCGGCGCCAGCTCAACACTGTCGAGAGCATCACAAGCCTTCGACGTGCTGCCTCTGTGACACTTGGTCACCGCTCACTGCGCTCTCTGCTCCCGCCTCTCCTGCTCCGCTTGACGCAGCCGACGGGGAGGGGGGGCCCTCCCCGCCGGCCGCGCCAATCCCACCGCCTCCCTCCAGAGTGACTCCCACTCCCCTGCCATGAATCTGCCCGTCAGCTCCAATACCCATTGTGTGTCCGTGATGTTGCGCTGTTGCGGCCGTGTGCGAAGAATGAGGCTGGGGATGGCCTGCAACAGCAGCGGTCCCCCTGCCTCGAGGGGGTGCGTGGTACACCGCAGGAGGGGGACGGCGACTGCAGCCCGGACTGCATCCAGTGCCCCCGCCGGGACGCGCGAGAGCACGAACGGAGGGAGAACCTCTGCCCCGTATAACCGCGTCCAGTCCGCCCCCTCCGCCCACCGCCATTGCTCCTCCCACCGCCGCGCCCTGCACCCTCTCAGCACACTGTCCTCCGACCCCACGTCTCCTCTGGCCCTCTCTCTCGGGCGCTGTCGGCCCCCTCTCTGTGTCCCGCGTACCTCCCTCCCGCCGGCCACGTCGCCGCCGTCCTGCTCTCCGTCCTGCCCCCCTCGCCGATGTACGCCCCCCGACTGGCCTCCTCTCTGCGACCCGTCGCCCTGTCCCCCAGTGTCCCCCTCCGCCTGGCTGCCCCCAGGCCCCCGGACGCGCACGCGACCATGGCGACCTTGGTGGCCCCCTTCCACATCCGCACTCCTCTCCCCTCCCTCCCTCGCTCTTGCTGCCCTCCGTGACGCTGCTCCTCCCGACCGACTCGCCTCACTGCCGGCCGCCTCGTCACCCTGGCCGCCCCTCTCCCGTGTCGCCCTCCCAGAGGCAAACAAGTCGTTCAGGAATCGCACGGCCTCCTCCCTCGCATCCACCCGGCCCTCTGTGCCCTCCCCCCTCCCGCCTGGGTCCCGTGCACCCTCTCCGCTCTCCCTCACCCGCTCTACCCGACTCTCTAACTGTCTCCCCTCCGCTCCCTCCCCCCTTGGCTCCGATCCTCTCCCTGTCGCTGCTCTCCCTCTGTCCGCTCTTCTCTCTCCCTCTCCCTTCGAGCCTGGTATGCCCTCGTCCGTCTCCCTCGTCTGGCCTCCCTCTGGGCCTGTCGCCTCTCACGGATCCTCCGTCGCTCCGCCTGCCATCCTGCCTGCCCCAAGACCCGCTCCGGTGATGCTGGCGCTACCCCTTGTACCCGTCGTGTCTCCTGCCACTCCCGTCTCTCCTCCGCATCCTCCTCGGACGGCCTCTCCTCCTCCCTTCCCTCCGCTCGGTGCCTCTCGCTGTCCTCCCGCTCTCGGGGCGCTCTCGCTCGTTGCTGCTAAAAGTGCAACATCGAGGTTGCAAGAGTCGCTGAACGGTACCGAAACTATTGGATGGAAGGACCTCTCACAGTTTTGTAAGCAACGATATGGTTCGAAAGCTAGGATTGCAGACCGAAGTAGGGGTGTTTGAAGGAAGAACCGTTGACAAAACATTACATATACGGAGACTCCGAGAGCCACTACGACTGCAAGTGGGAGACTTGCAATATGTTATGGTCAGGAGGTCATGTTCAATGAGTAATCACAAAATAATTTTTGGATGAGATTTCTTCTACCAGCACAATCGGCACATCGACTAGAACAGTGGCGACGTCTACGTGAAAATCAACGGCGCCAAGCGACAACTTCCGCTCATGGGGCGGAAGACAAAAGCGGAAGAAGCAGAGGTGGAAGCAGTAGAGGAAATTGTAGCAACTGAGAAGCAAATCCATGTGCAGCCGATACCGCTCAATGTGGCCAAGCACTGTATATGACGAGGGGCTCACACGTGGCTCGTACATCTCGAGCCAATGGAGGAAGCGGAAGTGGCAGCACCTAACTCAACAGTCTCATCAGCCTCATCAGCCTCATCAGCATCAACCAAGTTTGCAATGGTTCCCGAGGAGAACGCACCTCTCATCCGAGAGTTTGCAGATGTCTTCCCCGATTAACTCCCAAAAAACCTTGCCACCTCAACGCGACATCGACCATTGCATTGAACTAATACCAGGCAGCCGACCCACAGTCTAAGGAGCATGTCGGAAGACTAACCATGAGCTAACCGAAGTGAAAAAGAAACTCAAAGAGATGCTCGGTCAAGGGTTCATCCACCCAACCACGTCACCATACGCCACACCAGTACTATTTGTGAAAAAGAGAACTGGTGAAATGTGGATGTGCATGGACCACCGAGCGTTGAACGTCGCTACCATCAAGAACCTCCATCCTAATCCCTGAGCCAAAAAACGTTTTGAATAGGTCCAAGGAGCTCGAATTTTTCAAGAAGATTGACCTAAGCAGCAATTATCACCAGACCCGCGTGGCAGATGTCGACATCGAGAAGACGGCATTCCGAACATGCTACGGGCATTTTGAGTTCATGGTCATGCCGCTTGGACTCATGAATGCTTCGACGACGTTCATGGTAGTAATGGACAACACCTTTTGCCCATACCTTGATGATTGTTGTGGTATATCTCAACAACATCCTTGTGTACAGCCATACCCCAAAGGAGCACGATGGACATCTCCAAAAAGTTCTTGAAGTTTTACAAAGAGATAAATGCTTAAAAAAACTCTGAGAGTGCGACTTTGGTCACCGTTTGATCGAGTTTTTGGGTCACATCCTCAACGGCGGATCGATTACCATGGATCCGAAAAACGTGGTAGCAGTCACTAATTGGCCAACGTCGACCAACGTACGAGACATCCAAGTTTTCCTTAGCTTCTGCAATTACTACGAGCGTTTTGTACTAGATTACGAATGAGTGTCAGTACCTTTCTCCGACTTCAATAAAACAAATGGCGGTGGGAAGATAGCGAACAATAAGCATTTACCGCTTTGTGGAATGCTCTGACCTTGAAGCCAGTCCTACTATTAGTGAGTCCAACGGTTGACTACGGTCGTCACGGCTACAGATGCCTCGGATCGAGCCATTGGCGCGGTCCTCCTACAAGATCACGGCAACAGAGAGAAACCAGTCACGTGTATGTCGCAAAAGTTACACGAACTGATACTCAACTACGCAGTATACAAAAAGGAGATGTTGGTGGTCGTACATGCATTTGAGACATGGCAGTGCTATCTTGAATGTCGCCGATGTGTCGTGCGTACCGACCATCACGCACTAAAATATTTGAAGACGCAGCCAAATCCCACTCGACGTTAAACCCGATGGATGGAGTTTCTCGAATCTGGGTTTGACTACAGCATTGAGTACCGGCCGGGAAAAACCAACCATGAAGATGCGCTTAGTTACTGACCAGACTTAATAGCTAAGGCAGCTACACTTCAACTACACTCCATATCTCGAGAAGTTATTCACACGTGGCTACGACCAGCATGGCAGATACAACAAGTCCAAGTTCTGGCATGTCGCACCCTAATGGCGACGACAATTCACTCGCCAGGTGGTCATACCTCCGAACGACAAATTCCGCCGCATGCTGCTCGAGGAGTGCCACGACACCGGTTGAGGCGGACATTTCGGAGAAGTCAAGATGCTGAAAAAGCTGGTGAATCACTACTGGTGTGACAAGGTGCAAACTGACGTGGCCAACTTCTACAAATCATGTGACACGCGTCTGCGACAAAAATCCCGTCGCACGCAGCCACCCGGACTTTTGTAGCCGCTTCCCATTCCGACGGAACCATGGACCGTCATCTCCATGGATTTTGTCATGGGATTACCGGTCACACCCGAGGGATATGACGCAATCCTCTTGGTTGTTGACATGTTTTCCAATGTGTCCCACTACATCCCGACAACTACCACCGTCACCGCCGAAGGCATAGCACGATTGTTTCTAAACAACATCGTATGGCTACACGTCGTGCCGAGAACCGTCACGAGTAACAGAGACCGTCGATTAACTAGTCGTTTTTTACGCAACAAATGACTAGCTACGGCAATCGAGTCTAGATTTCCACGACATTTCCACCCTCAAACTGACGGTGAAACCGAGCGGAACAATCAGACGCTCGAACAACTTCTTCAAACATTATGCGAGCCACACTGGACGGATTGGTCAGCCAAACTGCTGACCGCCAAACTCGCATATAACTTGGCGACGTCCACCGCAACAGGTTCGAACTGGTGTATGGAAAATTTCCCACCACACCAGTTCAACTTCATACCCATAGCAACATTACCGCAGTTCACATCCAACACCGCGATTCCTCCACCATCTGGCATGAAACACAGCAAACGCTTGCAAAGACACAAGCGATGATGAAGAAAGCAGTCGACCGACATTGCAACGACGACGTGTTCACCGATGGCAAAAACGTTCTCCTCACTTTGCCAAACATCAAACACCGCAGAGCCGAACGTTTGAAACTCAAACCATGATGGTTGGGACCGTTTGAGATTGAGCGTATGCAAACCCCCGTGGTTGCGTGACTCAAACTCCCTGACACTATGCAAGTTCGCCCGGTATACCACATCAGTAGACTTAGGCACTACTGGGACCTCGGCGAGAACTTCCTTGACAGGGATGTGCCTCCCCTTCCTGCTGGACATGTAGACGAGGACACCGAGTACGTCATTGAGGACATCCTCCGCCATCAATGACGTGGCAAGACAACGGAACATCTTATCAAGTGGCACGGCTTCGACGCCGCTCAATGTTAAAAAGTGTCCCTGCCATGGATGCCGTTTGCTGTTTTCCTGGTTTGACCACTGGGGAGTGGTTGGATTTCTGATCTGATTGCAGATTTGGACTCCTCGGATTTTGCCATACGGTTTCCAGCTTCCAGTTGCTCGATTTGGTTGACAATTCAGAAAGTTAGCCCCATCCGAAGTTCGGATGGTAGGTGGGTGGAATCTGGGTTCCGTCATTGGTGGCGGGTTCCGTCATTGGTGACGGGATAATTCCACCACCTGTGGTCCAAGTTCGACTTCAATGAGCTCCAAAGGCACGTGGGCCATAAAGGAAGGGACGTGGGAGGTCTCCTGGACCAGGGCAAGCCTCCCCCCACATTGGAGGGCCAGGAAGGGCGCTTCGACGGGCCACCGTCGAAGCGCCTCCCGTCATTCCCGTTCATGGGCATGGTGGGCGGCTCCACCTTGGATGCGTTGGAAATCTCAGATCATAGGCTATACGAATCTGATGTAATCTCACTAAAATAACTAACCATTAACAGTCTTGAGCCCTTCTCAGTTTCCGCAACCTGCATTGTACCAGAAATTCTGCTCCCTTGGTGTTGTGGCGACCCAAAGAACACACCTCCCCAGGAAGTCTCTTTGCACTAAGCAGCCGAGGATACTTAGGTGGATCAGAGCACGCTAGGACACATTCTTGAAAAGGATTATGGGCCCACAACCCTGATCTGCCTGCCAAGACGTTTACAGCTTCCGTAAACGCACGGGAGTGTCGCTCCGGGTGACTTCGCCGTTGCAGTTTTGAGACTATCCATCGCAGAAGTTCAACATGGCGTAGACGACGGAGTCCTCGCCCATCCAAAAGGACATGGGTGGCCCTGGTTTCGGGCTGTGGCAGTGACATTTTGAGATCTACCTCACGCACAAGGGACTGTTGGAGCTTATGAAGGGCACGGAGGTTCAAGATGCGAGCACAACGGACGAGGAGAAGACGGCCTTCGCAAAGAAGAACACGCATGCATTGATGCTCCTGTTGCGGCACTGCATGAATCTCAGTGGGACTACATCCACGGCTGCAACCTAGTAACGGACGCGTGGAAGAAGCTCTAATCCATCCACTTATCAGTATCCCTAGCCAACAAGATCTTCGTAATGAAGCGACTCTTCATGGTGAGGATCGAGGAGGGTGAGGATGTCATTTCCACCATACAGCAGATCGAGTCTCTTGCCTCACAATGCAATAATGTAGGATGGAAGATTGACACGAAGATATAGGCGATGGCGCTCCTCATGGCTCTACCTGACAGTTGGAGCCCTCTCATCACCGTGCTGGTAGGTTGGGAGGAGGCTAAACTCACCTACGGCATAGTCACTCAGTACATCCGTAACGAGGTGCACCGTCGGAGCGGTGGCAAGACCTCATCATCCTCAACATTCCTAGTCACTAAAACGCAAGGTGGTAGCAGCGGCGGCAAGCGAGGCGGCGGGAAGGGCAGTGGCAAGAAGGACGCCAAAAGGGGTGCCTGCCATAATTGTGGCAAGGAGGGCCATTGGGCCAAGGAGTGTTCGAAGGAGGCGCAGGCCGGCGGCAAAGGTGCCAAAGGCAAGAAGGCGCTCCGCAACGGCACAAAGAACCACGACTTGAAGGGTGCCAACCGGCGGTGCCTCGACTCAGGTGTGGAGGAGCATACTCAAGTCAAGAAGGTGGGGTTTATCAACTACACCAAGTCTGCCAAGTACATGGTGGTCGCGAACGACAAGGTCGAACCGGCGGCCGTCCAAGGTGATGAAGACGTGGAGGTGGTGGTTGGTGGTAAAAAGGCGCAGTGTGTTATCCAAAACATGTAACATGTCCCCGGCCTGGCTGACATTTTGATTGTGAACCGCTGGACAGACAAGGGGTATAAAGTGCTCTTTTGCAGGAAAGGTGCAATTGTGCGGATGGACGGCGGCGGCGAGGTCGTGCTCGAAGCGAAGCGCGAGGGAGGACTCTACATTGTTGACACAAAGGCCATCCCCTTGGCAGCAAATTCAGTGGACACGCAAAAACGTGCCATAAACCTCGCAAAAGGTGGGGGAGCAGACCTGCAGGTGTGGCATCGGTGGCTGGGGCACTCGTCCCCCACAGTTGTGCAAGAGATGGCGAAGCGCGACATGGTTTGTGGCCTCAACATCACTGGTGCAGCAGATGTATTAGCAGATTCTGCACAACATAAGTGCGAGCCTTGCATTGTGGGCAAGGCGAAGCGCAAGCCGTTTGAAGACGGACAGCGGCGGGCTGAGAACATGTTCGAGGTCATGCACAGTGATATGTGCGTACCGATCAAGACGTCGTCAATTGGGGGCGCGCGGTACTTCGTCACCGTCATCGACGATTGCAGCAGAAAACTCTACGTCTACTTTCTGAAGCAGAGGAGCGAGGTGCTGGACTTGCTGAAGAAGTACGTCGCAGCGGTAGAGAGGCAGACTGGCCGCAAGGTTAGAGCGCTACGCAGCGACAATGGCGGCGAGTACGTGGGCTGCGGATGGTGACTGAAAGAGCAGGGGATTGAGTGGCAGCCAACCACTCCGTACACGCCTCACTCTAATGGCGTGGTGGAGTGTGCGAACCAGATGCTACTCACCATGGCGCAGATGATGCTCGTGGAAGCTAAACTGCCAAGGAGCCTGTGGGCCGAGGTCGTGAGTACGGCGTGCTACATCACCAACCTCACCCCAACGGCAGTGCTGAAGGGGAAAGGCAGCTGGAAGACGCCTCAGGAGGCTTGGAGCGGGCGCAAACCAAGCGTGGCGCACCTGAAGGCGTTCGGGTGCAAGGCGCACACGTTGGTGGAGGCCGCGCAAAGAAAAGACTCCAAACTGGACCCGCGTGCAAAGGCGTACGCGTTCATTGGGTACAAGAGTGCGCTCAAGGCGTACCGCCTCTTTGACCCACAAGAGCAGGACATCATCACCAGCCGCGACGTCACGTTTGATGAGCAGTAGAGCTACTACAGCAACAGCAACACCATCCATGCAGCACAATCTCCAAATCACGGACAGTGGTTCCAACTCCTTGAACGTGAGGAGGAGCCGGCGGCTGCAGAGGTCGATGCCTCGTAGGACGGTGGTGTTGGAATGCAACAGGGCAGTGCAACAGGAGCCGTGCCGCTAGAGTGTAGGACGCAGTAGCCAATGCGGGGTAGCCCACAGCCGAGGACAACATTGCAACAGAGTAGCAGCAGGACCAACAGCTGGCGTCGCCAAGGTAGCCGTGCCGTAGCCGGAGGCAACGGAATGCGGCAAAGCGGTACAACGCGAGCACGGGCCGTTGGGTCGGCATGGCGCGGTGCATGATGGTTGCCGCAACGGAGCCGCAAACCATGCAAGAGGCGCTTGCACGGTCTGACGGGCAGCAATGGGACGAAGCGATAAAATCTGAGCTTGCGTCCCTTACTGAGAACGGCACTTGGGAGTTGGTGGATCGGCCTGAGGGGGCGAAAGTGATCAGCTCCAAGTGGGTGTTCAAGGTGAAGCTCACCAAGGACAGCAAGGTGGAGAAGTATAACGCGCGGCTGGTGGCAAAGGGGTACGCGTAGCGGAATGGCGAACACTACGATGAGACGTTCGTGCCCGTTGCCAAGTTCACAAGCATCCGGATGATCCTCACGGTGGCAGCCGCAAAGGATATGGAGATCCACCAAATGGATATGAAGACGGCAAACCTGAATGCCATCATCGACAAGGAGATCTACCTTGAGGTGCCGGAGGGGGTGGATGCACCGGAGGGCAAGGTGTGCAAGCTGTGGAAGGTCTTGTATGGGTTAAAACAAGCGCCCAGGTGCTAGTACCACCAGATGGACGGCAACATGACAGAGCTTGGCTTCAAGCGCTTTGAGCCAGACCACAGCGTATACGTGCGGCGCAGCAAAGGACTCTGTAATGAGGTGTCCACCTTTTCCTGGCAGATTCGGGGCCTCGTCCGAGCTTTCGGGGCATGCAGGCCTTTTTTCGCTTTTCCGGAATTCCAGGTCGCGGTCGAGCTCACCTCCGCTCGACCGCCGATGCGAGGAGGAAGAGGAGGAGCAAGCGCGTGAGCAAGTGCCGGCGTGGAGTTCACGTCGGTGCTAGGGGGCTGTTTTACGCGAACCCCCACGCGACGTTCCGAACATGCCACGCGAGGGTAGATTCCCCCTCTCGACGGGCAGCGTATCGTATACGCTACCCACCGAGGGGGTTGACTCGGAGGTAGGCTCTCAACAACGTGCACGGTCAACAGCGGGAGGAGTTCCGGTGGCAGCAACTGCGCAACGACCACACTACCACCGGTGGCGGACACAGCAGGACAACCGCACCCACCGCCGAGAGGCGTCAAGCCAACGTGGCGGCTCGCCGAGAAACAGGCCGGACCATCGATCTGGAGGATCGACGACCGAGCACTCCTCGCACTAGGCATTGGATGCAAGTAGAGCACCAGGTCCAGGTGCAAGTAAAGCACTGGGATCAGGAGGAATAGCTTGCTACAGTAAGCTAGGAAAGCAGTAGGCTAGGGCTAGAGTAGCCGGCTAAAGAGCATAAATACCTTGTACTCTGTTCATTGTCATTGACCTATATTTTCCAGCTCTGGCTTCCAGACTTCTCCAAGTCTCACTTTTCGTTGCGACTGTGCTCACCCGACACTAAAGCCTAATCTTCAGAGAGTACACACTCTCACATCTGGTATCAGGGCCAGAGGCACGCGTTAGGCGGAAGCACTGCCGGAGCTCGCAAAATATCAAGGAGCAAAGGCACGGACTACGCCGGACAATGTCGAGGCTGATCGAGAGGTAGATTGCTGGACCAGACTCCAAAGCCAACGCACGAGCCAGCCTCTGGAAACTTTTCTACATTTCCAAAGCGTCCACACGGCCTACCGTGCACGCGCGGGAGACAACGCGTGCCTCATACGGACTTCAAGGACGTCTGATTCTGATCTCGGACTGCCGAATTACTGCCGGAAAATTTTTCGATTGCTGCCAAAACGTTGCCAAATTTTTTCGAAGGATCTCCAGCGGCTAAAATTCATCAAGAGCCATGGAGCAGGCTCTGCAGCAGATCGTAGAGCAGCTGGGAGCCCTCCAACTTGAGAACGAGCGGCTCAATTGGCAAATGGCTGACCAGCACGATAGGACTGACGCTGGACAGGTTCGGGCGGCCCGGTCAAGGAGTCCGCCGAGACCAAAGCCAAAGGCTCCGAAAGCGTTTAATCCCTCATTCGAGGGTGCGAGCGTACAGACCTGATTGTTTGTGATGAACAGCTACTTTGGGACTCTGGAGCACCCTCCAGAGGACGATGTTGTGCGTGTGTCATTTACGGTCACACTGCTACGTGGAGCAGCATTGGAGTGGTGGAGGCAGCTGAATATGCTGGCCACTCGAGGTGGAGGTGGGAACGCAGCTGTGCAACATGCCGTGTTGTGGCAGCCAGGCGCGGGACAAGCTGAAGCTCGCGTTCCGACGACATGGGAGCAGTTCAAGCAAGCCATCAGAGATCGATTCAATCTCGTAAACGCGTCCATGGTCACACGCAACAAACTGAAGCAGTTGAAGCAGATCGGCTCAGTGCACGAGTACACACGTCGTTTCTTGGCATTGTGCTCGGAGATCGATGACATGAGCAAGCCGGAGATGGAAGAAAAGTACCATGACGGCTTGAAGGCAGAACTCAACGCACGCAGGCACTCAGTGGAATCACGGGGTTTCAGGCGATGGTGGCCACTGCTGAGCGCGTTGACGTGCTACACTACCATCGAGGGTGTTTCCGTGAGAAGCAGGAGAATTATCACCGTCGAGCACAGCACCAACAAATCGACCCCATGGAGATCGACGCAGTGCAAGGAGGCCAGCAGCAGAGCAAGGCATGTAGAGGAAACTGTTGGATCTGCAGGAAGCCTCGGCACCACAAGAAAGATTGAAAAAACAAGAAGCAGGGCAACGGCAACCAACAGTGAGTGGCAGACGGCCAACTACTGGGAAAGCTTCATCCGCATCAGTGAACACCAGCTCCGAAAGTCCTTCAACAACTAGGGAGCTGTCAAGTGTATTGATGCGGAGCGAAAGAAGCGGGAGCATTCCGGGGATCCTCCTGAAAGTTGAATTTTTATCGGCTGGTTCTGCAGACAACGAGGGACGCCAGACTCGCCGGCAGATTAAAGCATTGCTGGATTGCGGCGCGTCGCACTCATTCTTCAGCGACGAGCTTACAAAGAGGTTGGGGCTTGCACGGCTATCCGGGAAGCCAACTACGGCCAAGTTGGTGCAAGGGGAACAGGAGTGCAGACTGCCTCTGAAGCCTCTGAGGATCCGTCTGGGCAAGCTGTCGTGCGAGGTAAACTTTCGCACGTGCCCGATGGAAACCTACAACGCCATTTTGGAGCATGACTGGCTGCACCGGTGGAATCCTGGTGTGGATTGGGTACGCGGCCAGGTGAAAGTGAAGAAATGCGGAGAGCAAATCGTTTTGCCATTGTGGGCAGAGGAGAAGGACTCCAAGGAAGGAAAGGTGCCGCAATTGAGTTACGTGCAGCTAAAGCGCTGTCAGCGCAAGGGGGACCAAGTCTACCTTGTGTGGATGCGATAGATGGAAGCAGAAGAAGAGGGGAAGTGTTGGCAGCAGAGGCAAAGCAACAAGAGGGAGAGCAGCAGAAAGCACCAGCAACAGAGCTGTCGGAAGGCAAGGGAGTGTTGGACAACTATAGTGATGTATTTCCTACTAGGTTGCCAAAGGGTTTACCATCGAAGCGGGACATAGACCACAGAATTGAGCTGGTTCCTGGAATTACTCCAATGGTGCACACTTCTCATTGCATGAGCGATAATGAGCTGGGTGAGCTGAAGAAGCAGTTGGAGGAGCTAATGGCGCATGGGTTTATCAGACCGTCGGTGTCACCCTACGTTGCACCGGTCCTCTTTGTGAAGAAAACGATAGGAGAGCTACGGATGTGTGTGGAATATCGTGCACTGAACAACGTAACGATCAAGAATTGGTACCCGCTACCAAGGGTCGAGGAGCTGTTTGACCAGCTGAGGGGGGCGATATACTTCCGCAAGGTTGACTTGCGCTTGGAGTACCATCAGATCCGGATTGCAGAGTAGGATGTGGAGAAGACGGCGTTTCGGACGCAATACGGCCATTTCAAGTACCTAGTGATGCCATTTGGGTTGACCAACGCTCCTGCGACGTTTATGAGCCTCATGAACAGGATCTTCCATCCTCACTTGGACCAGTTCGTGGTGGTGTTCCTAGAAAACATCCTCATCTACTCCCAAACTGTAGAAGAGCATCGGCAACACCTTCGGTAGGTGCTGGACATTCTTCACAAAGAGAAGCTGTTTGCGAAGCTCTCCAAGTGTGAGTTTGAGAAGCGAGAGGTAGAGTTCCTTGGGCACATTGTGAGCGGCAAAGCTCTTCGCACGGACCCGAAGAAGGTGGAAACAGTGAAGCAATGGCCGACACCAAAGTGTGTACGTGACATCCAGGTCTTCCTGGGGTTTGTTAACTACTACCAAAAATTCATCCGGGGATACGCAGAAATCGGTGTGCCGCTGACTCAGCTGCTGATGAAGGATCACCAGTGGGAATGGGGCAATCGAGAGTAGAAGAGCTTCGAGGAGGTCAAGGCTGCAATGTGTGACGCTCCGTTCCTGGTGCATCCGGATTCATCTAATGAGTACGTCATGGCGACGGACGCAAGCAGCTATGCCATTGGGGCGGTGCTAATACAGGATCACGGGAAGGGGCCACAGTCGCTTGCGTACGCGTCTCGTAAGCTGCAAGGGACGGAGCTGAACTACGCAATCCATGAGAAGGAGATGCTAACGGTGATCCGTGCGTTCAAGCACTAGAGGTGCTACCTCGAGTCGCGGCGCTGCGTGGTCTTCACGGACCATTATGCCCTGAAGTACCTGAAGACGCAGCCGAACCTCAGTCGCCGACAAACTCGCTAGATGGAGTTCTTGGAAGGAAATTTTGGCTACGAGATCCAGTACAAGCCTGGGAAAGTGAACCCGGTAGATCCTCTATCGTGGAGGCCGGACTTGAGCCTCAATGCCATCTTAGTGCTAATGGGATCTCCAGTCATGCATGGCCTATTCAAGCACGGCTATGGCATGGAAACTGAGTTCACGGGTGATGCGCTGAAAGACGCCACGTGGGATGGACTGTATTGGTGAAGGGGGCAGGAGTGTAGGATTATCGTGTCGAACTATGGGTCATTGAATCAGTTGTTGCTGGAGGAGGCGCATGACACCCACTAATCGGGTCACATCGGATTCGACAACACACTCAAAGCCTTGGCATGCCAATACTAGTGCTCGTCAATGGCAACTGACTACAAGAGGTTTGTGAGCAGCTGCGATGTATGCCAATGCATCAAGGCACAGAGGAACAAGCCACCAGGGGAGCTGCAACCATTGCCTGTACCAGAGAGACCATAGACAGACATCTCGCTCGACTTCATTGGCGGGTTGCCTATGATGCAGCAAGGCAACAATACGGTGTTGGTGGTGGTGGACCGGTTCTTCAAGATGGCACACTTCATCGCATGTCCTGAGAGCATCACAGATGCCGGGTCAGCTCAACTCCTCCTCAGTCATGTCATCAAGCTGCATGGAGTGCCACAGTCGGTGGTCTCAGATCATGATCCATGCTTCACTTCGCGATTCTGGAGAGATCTCATGGAGAAGCTGGGTAGACGGTGCAGCTGACCATGGTATACCACCCACAGAGTGATGGGCAGACAGAGCGTACGAACCAAACTTTGGAACAACTGTTGCGGAGCATGGTCCCATGGGATTGAGAGTGTTGGGAGGAGAAGCTTGAAGTGGCAGAGTTTGCCTACAACTCAGCGGTGTCAGCATCAACAGGAAAGTCCCCGTTTGAGGTGATCTATGGCCACCAGCCACTGAGCCCAGCCGCCCTTGCTACGGCAACATCTCTTCTAGCTGTGCAACAGATTGCTGAAGGGTTTGCCACCACTTGGGATGTGGTACGGCAACGGTTGTTGAAGGCACAGAAGCAGCAAGAGCGGTAGGCTGAAAAGCATCGCTCTGCAGAGGAGTTCCAAGTGGGAGATCAGGTGATGCTGAACTCTGCTAACCTGCAGCTCATGGGAGTTGGGAGTCCCAAGCTGAAGCCGATGGGTAGGCCCGTTCCACATTCTGGAGAAGCGGTCTGCTGTATCATACAAGCTGGAGCTGCCAGCTCACTATACCATCCATCCGGTGTTCCACATCTCCTTGCTTCATGCCCACTGCGACCCCAACACAGTCTTCAAGGGTCACGGGACGGCTCTACCCCCTACTCTCTAGGTTGAAGCAAGTGAGGAGTTTGAGGTGGAGAAGATTCTGGCGGACCGCGAGAGGGGACGTTGCCGTGAGTTTCTGGTGCAGTGGAAGGGGTACCCGGCGGAGCACAACTCTTGGGAGCCAGAGGCCAACTTCCAAGTTGGGGGTACCAACACTGTTCTCCAAGAGTATCTCAGGCACGCCGGGACGTTGCGCCTCCGACGGGGGAGGTGAATGTAATGACATGCCCACCTTTTTATGGGAGACTCGGGATCTCCTCCGACTTTTGGGGGCATGCAGGCGTTTTCCACTTTTT
Organism: Penium margaritaceum; assembly: GCA_023375785.1. Taxonomy (NCBI): domain Eukaryota; kingdom Viridiplantae; phylum Streptophyta; class Zygnematophyceae; order Desmidiales; family Peniaceae; genus Penium; species Penium margaritaceum. Next base: position 113,561 of record SZWC01003359.1, read on the forward strand.
CGAAAATCTAGGTCGCGGTCGAGCTTACCTCCGCTCGACCGCCGATGCAAGGAGGACGAGGAGGAGCGAGCGCGCGAGCAAGCACCGGCGTGGAGTTCACGACGGCGCTAGGGGACTGTTTTGCGCAAACCCCCATGCAGCATACCGAACACGCCACGCGAGGGTGGCTTCCCCCTCTCGACGGGCAGTGTATTGTATACGCTACCCGCCAAGGGGTTTATCTCACAGGCGGGTTCTCGACAACGCGCACGGTCAACTGCGGGAGGAGTTCCGGTGGCAGAAACTGCACGACGGCCACACTACCACCGGTGGCATACGTAGCAGGACAACCGCACCCACCGCCGAGAGGCATCAGGCCAACGCGGTGGCTCACCGAGAAACAAGCCAGACCGTCGATCTAGACGATCGACGGCCGAGCACTCCTCGCACTAGACATTGGGTGCAAGTAGAGCACCAGTGTCGGAAATCGCTTCCCGACTGTCCTTGACCGGGCACGCAGCTCTCACAGGGGTGGGAGCTTGAGGCATGGCGAGCAACGACGGTTTTTGACTGACGGTGCGCTTTGGGTCGCCACACCGAATGTGAGAGGTCACATGAGCAGAATCATGGCAGAACGCAGGAGGGGAAATTCGGACGGAAATGACGTCGTTTTGAGTCACTTAATGGACACGTGCATGATTTGACGAGTTATAGTGCTTGTCACAAGCTTTCCAACGCACCAAACCGTGCGCGATTCGGAGCAGCGTAGCGCCCGCTACGCTCTCCCATGTGCATCATTGCAACTCAGCCGTCTGCCACACCACCAGCGTGAGTGACGGGCGTCCGAAGCGCCCTGGTCGCCAATGAAGCATCATGTCGCCTTTCCGAGGCGCCCATGGCTCCAATGAACCATGGGATATTGGTCTAACATCCCCCAAGGGGCGCCTTGGCCTTGGTCTGCGTGCTGGGAGTCGAACTCCTCACCGTCGGACCTATTTTTCGACGGACGAGTGGTCAGCCGAGCAAACCCGGCTGGCTGCACCACCCAACTTTGACAAGCCAGTTCTTCCTCATTTCTAGGCCGATTGCTGCGATTCAACTTGCGTTGGATCCAGCACATCGCCTACTTTAAGGATATACTCTCAGATCATATGAACACACACCATGCTGGGGTCTATCTTATTCGAAAACTCAGCCATATGGCTGAGACTCTACCACATGGCAAAGTGGCCGGCCTCAAGTGCCGCCTCGTCATCAGCCATGGCCACGGGCTGTTTTACCCTGTGCCATGCTCTAGACCTCCAGCCTTGACCCTGCATATATTCTCAGATGATGCAGGCCATATGTGTGTGTGGTGCTGCAAAAGTACAGCACCCATGTCCACTTGCGCATGTGTGAGCTGGCATCTTGGTGCTGACGAGATGTCANCCACCTTGCCTTGCTGCCGGCGGAGTTTGCGGCTGCTTCCGTCCCGTACCGAGCCGCACCTTGGAGACCGCAGCTCCTTTAGCTGCCTATCCGCTGCGCTCGTGCACGTCAGGCTTGCTTGCCGCCCAGGTGCAACACTCCTCAGCTTGCTTTTGCGCCTTGAGTCTGCACCTGCTTGTTGCATGGCCTCCGCATCCTGCACCCCTGCAGCCTTGTGCTTGTGCAACCACTGGCCCATGTAGCCTAGTGCGTCCACTTGCACTTGCCACCCCTCTTGGTCCCTCAGCTTTGCAGCCAACTTGCTGCGTGGCATGGCCATTTTGCCATCCATCTGTGTCTTGGCGACCTGGCGGGTGCTGCTGCCTTGTTGCCGATGCTTGCCGATGCAACCTGCCTCCCCGTTTTCAGGCGTTGGGAGCACCCACCTCCCGCGAGTCTCCCACTCCAGCGGAAGCCAGAAGCCAGCGCTGTTGTCACTGCTTCATCCGCTGCTGTTGGAACCAAATTGCTCCATTACACGTCTCCGCTTGGACCCAGCGTGAGCCCCGCCACATCCACCCTTAGTGGATTGCTTCCTCGCCAAATGGCGCAGCCGGCGTCTCTTGCTGCTACAAGCGCGTGCATTGCTTAATGTTGCTTGTGGAGCCACATTGCTCCACTCAGGCCCCCTTGTCTGCTTCCAGCACCCTCGGCACGCCCTCACTTGGACCCAACGTGAGCCGAGCCACATCCACCCGAAGTGGAGTGCTTCCTCGCCAGTTTGGCGCAGCCGGCTGCTCTTGCTGCTACAAGCGTGTGCCCCAACGGTGTTGAAGCCAGCCTCTTGGACCTGATGCCGTCTCCCGTTTGCAACGCGTACACCAGCAGTTGCGAGTTCTTGCACCGGTGTTGGCCTCCCGCCATCACCTTCGTGGCGCACTCCAACTCTGCTGCACCTTGGAGACGACCCACCACCATTTTGTGGTTGATGTTTTGGTGATGTTGATGCACCGGCAGCTCCCCCTCATTTTTGGAGGTGGAACCAGCTCCCCTTGTTTGGCAGACCTGCTGCGTCCTGCCCATCGCAGCTGCATTTTGCACCGCCAAATCTGGCGTCGCGGCGGCTGACCAGCTGCTGCCACTCGGGGTTGTCCAGCCTGATTCTGTCCTCCGGTGCATGCGCTTGCTCCCTTCCCAAGGGACTTGCGCCTTTGTTGGACTGTTGTGAGTTTGTACTGCTGCACTGCTACATCCCTCGTTGATGCAGCTCTGCTCCCTTGTCCTTGGCCAGGAGGCGCCGCGCCCGAAGCCGACGCACCTGCCGTGACTATGAAGCGTGGAGGGCTGAGGCCGCCTTTGCATTTTGCATGCGCCTTGCCCCCTTCAGCAGCACACCACCCACCACTCTGTCACATCTCCCCATGAGCAGGTCCGCGGCGACTTCCCTTGAAGCCCCACCTTCTGGTTCGTTGGAGTTGACAGAGATCAACTCTCCTCCCCCTTTTTTTTCTTCNTGTTCGCTCCACCACCCTCACCTCCAGAGCCTTCCAGCGGCAGCTGCCACAAGCTCCGCATCTCTTGCTCTAGACAGGTTGTTGGTGGAGTTTGGCATGTCCCCGACATGCCACGTGGCTGCCCTCAATCAGCGGCGACCACTGCTCCTTGACGAGGAGCATCGAGCCTCGGTGCGTGTAGACTGCGGACCAGGTCTGCCGTCCTCCTCCCGAGCTCTCGGTGAGGTCCACGGCTTCCGCTGCGCACGTCTCCATGTGGCCCATTTTGCCACGACGCCCGTTAGCTCTCCAGATTGCACCACCTCCGTGCGGACGCGTCTCGCTCCCGTTGTCCCCGCCTCCAGCGTGGTGACAGGCGATGTGCACGGAGGATGACGCAGTCCCTTGCTCCCGTGTTGTCCGGCACTCTGTTTGCCAAGCTCCAGTTGTACCGAGAGGAGTAGCCTTGCCGTTGAGCAAAGCCACCAGCAGCACCATGTTGCAGCAAAGAGGAACGCCTCCTCGCACGAAGCGGTGAGCGTGCGACTCAATCTGCTGCGAATGCACCTCTGCGATGTTGTCGATGCCTTGGAGGGTTTGAGGCGAGTCGACTTTGGAGTTGACAACTTCAGCTGCGAACGGGAACCATGGCTGATTTCTGCCCATCTCACTGCCCCCAAGGCAGTTCATGGCATGGCTCAACCAAGCCTGCTGCTGCGTTGCATCAAGAGGCGTTGTGACGACCACGTCAATTTTTGTGCCGCCCGCCTTCTTGCATGGACACGCTGCAGCCACGTCCGACCCTTCAACGGCATGCCACATGCCGTCTTCCTCGTTCTGCCGCCACCTGAGCACACACGGAGCCCAGTGTGGACTCCACTTGTTACTCGTGCTGTGCACACCATGCACCATGGCGGTGACTGCTCCAGTCATGACGTTGCTCGCGGAAGCCGTGCGTCGCCACCGGTCGTGACCCAAGTGGGCCCATAACCCTTTGTCGGAAATCGCTTCCCGACTGTCCACGACCGGGCACGCAGCTCTCACATGGGTGGGAGCTTGAGGCATGGCGAGCAACGACGGTTTTGACTGACGGTGCGCTTTGGGTCGCCGCACCGAATGTGAGAGGTCACATGAGCAGAACCATGGCAGAACGCAGGAGGGGAACTTCGGACGGAAATGACGTCGTTTTGAGTCACTTAATGGACANCTCTCCCATGTGCATCATTGCAACTCAGCCGTCTGCCACACCACCAGCGTGAGTGACGGGCGTCCGAAGCGCCCTGGTCGCCAATGAAGCATCATGTCGCCTTTCCGAGGCGCCCATGGCTCCAATGAACCATGGGATATTGGTCTAACATCCCCCAAGGGGCGCCTTGGCCTTGGTCTGCGTGCTGGGAGTCGAACTCCTCACCGTCGGACCTATTTTTCGACGGACGAGTGGTCAGCCGAGCAAACCCGGCTGGCTGCACCACCCAACTTTGACAAGCCAGTTCTTCCTCATTTCTAGGCCGATTGCTGCGATTCAACTTGCGTTGGATCCAGCACATCGCCTACTTTAAGGATATACTCTCAGATCATATGAACACACACCATGCTGGGGTCTATCTTATTCGAAAACTCAGCCACATGGCTGAGACTCTACCACATGGCAAAGTGGCCGGCCTCAAGTGCCGCCTCGTCATCAGCCATGGCCACGGGCTGTTTTACCCTGTGCCATGCTCTAGACCTCCAGCCTTGACCCTGCATATATTCTCGGATGATGCAGGCCATATGTGTGTGTGGTGCTGCAAAAGTACAGCACCCATGTCCACTTGCGCATGTGTGAGCTGGCATCTTGGTGCTGACGAGATGTCAGCCACCTCACCACTCACACAACGGCATGATGAGGGGTGAAATTCTTAACAACCAGGTCCAGATGTAAGTAAAGCACTGGGGTTAGAGGAAGTAGCTTGCTAGAGCAAGCTAGGAAAGCAGTAGGCGAGGGCTAGAGTAGCCGGCTAGACAGTATAAATATATTGTACTTTGTTCATTGTCATTAACCTGTATTTTCTAGCTCTGGCTTCCAGACTTCTCCAAGTCTCACTTCCTGCTGCGACTGTGCTCTCCACACACTAAAGCCTAATCTTCAGAGAGTACACACTCTCATAGACTCCATCAGATTGTTGCACTCTACATGGACGATCTGATCCTTTGCTCATCAGATCTGGCGGCTTTGTAGCAGCTAAAGGAGTACCTGAGTAGCAGATTTAAGATGACGGACATGGGGGAGCTGGAGTACTACCTCGGGGTGAGCATCACGTGGAACCGGAGGGCGCGCACGCTGGAGCTGGGGCAGGCCAAGTACGTGGCCGAGGTCTTGAAGCGGTACGGCATGGAGGACTGCAAACTAGTGGGCAGTCCGGTCTCCACGAGCTTACAGCGGAGGCCTTTTTGTTTTTCCAACCACGCAAAAAAACCTTTTGCAAACTAGAGAGAAGGAGGACATGGCGGAGGTGCCCTACCAATCTGTGGTGGGCAGCCTCATGTATGCCATGGTGGCGACTCGGCCGGACTTGGCCTACACAGTGGGTCAGGTGAGCAGGTATGTGGCCAACCCTAGGCCACTACACTGGCAGGTGGTGATTTGTATCCTCCGATACTTGCAGGCAATGCGGCACGCGTGCCTGAAGTATGACGGAAAGGGGAGGTCATACCCCTTGCGGCTGGTCTCCTACATTGACACAGACTACGTCAGCGATGTGCACAAAAGGAAGTCCACTTCTGACTATGTGTTCTTCCTCGCAGGTGCAGCAGTCTCGTGGTGCAGTAGGAAGCAGGACTGTGTCGCCACCTCAACAGTGGAGGCGGAGTACGTCGCTTTGGCTGAGGCGGTCAAGAAAGCGGTGTGGCTCCGCAGATTGTTGGGGGAACTGGGCGTGCCGCAGTCGGAGCATACAATGGTTCAAGAGGACAACACCGGCTCCATCTCGCTGGCCAATAACCCGACGCAGCACAAGAGGACGAAGCACATCGACGCGCACTACCACTATGCGTGCGACATGGTGGAGAAGGGACAGCTTGTGCTACAGCATTACAGTACGAAGCACATGCTCGAGGATTGCTTGACCAAGGCGCAGCCCCAGGATCGGCACGTCATTAGCCTTGCAGGGCTAGGGTTGACAAGCTGTGAAGGGCTTGAATGCGCAGGAGCGGACGAGTGAGAGTGAGCATGAGGCATCCGGCATGGAAGGTGCACGTGGGATATTGTTAAAAGTGCCCATGCCATGGATGTCGTTTGCTGTTTTCCTGGTTTGAGTACTAGGGAGTGGTTAGATGTCTGATCTGATTGCAGATTTGGACTCCTTGGATTTTTCCATGCAGTTTCGAGCTTCCAGTTGCTCGATTTGGTTGAGAATTCAGAAAGTTAGCCGCATCAGAAGTTTGGGTGGTAGGTGGGTGGAATATGTGTTCCATCATTGGTGACGGGATAATTCCACCACCAGTGGTCCGAGTTCGACTTCAATGAGCTCCAAAGGCATGTGGGCCATAAGGGAAGGGACGAGGGAGGTCTCCTGGACCAGGGCAAGCCTCCCCCCACATCGAATGGCCAGGAAGGGCGCTTCTAGAGGCCACCGTCGAAGCGCCTCCCGTCATTCCCGTTCGTGGGCATGGTGGGCGGATCCACCATGGGTTACTCCAACGGCCGTAGCAGGGGCTCTACTGCTCCATTTTGGGTGTGCTTGGATGCGTTGGAAAGCTCAGATCATAGGCTACAATAATCTGATGTAATATCACCAAAAGTAGCAAACTAGACACCATAGCTAACCATTAACGGTCTTGAGCCCTTCTCAGTTTCCGCAACCTGCATTGTACCAGATTTGTGCTCCCTTGGTGTTGTGGCGACCCAAAGCACACACCTCTCCAGAAATTCTATGTGCGCTCAGGGCTGCAATACCGCAGTATTTAGTACCGCGGTACTCGAGTACCGTGGTACTACAGTACCACGGTACAAATACCGCGGTATCATAATTTTGTGGTAGCTTTTCACCGAAACCGGTACCGGCACCGCGTTACCGACGGTATTGGTAAGATACCGCGGTATTATACAAGTACCGTGGTACACGGTATACCAATGTATAAAACACACATTGTACCACGGTACTAAAATGTGTACCGCAATACTGAATGCCCTAACATTTTTCTAACACCAAAAATGAATTCTAAGCCTAAAAAATGAGATAAGTAATAGATGTCATGAACTTGGAACACCTATAATCACAAAGAATGGATACACCTTCACGTGATATTTACTTGTGATATGGAGATGTTTAGGTGGAGTTGAAGTTAGGGGACAATAAATGAGGGAAGGGGAGGAGGGTGAAACGTTATGAAGAGATACTCTAGTTGAAAACCGTAGTCTCTTATGTCCGCTTAGTTTTTAGAGATCAATAAAAGGACAGTTAAATTTGCCTATGATTTTGGATCTGTTTGTCCAAAAGCCCTGGTATTTTCTTGGTGTCTTATTTTGGCCAAACGCCCATGTCCTTGGTCTGTCCCAATTGGAAATAATTTTTTGGGCATGCAGGCCCATGCAATAACGAACATGAGCTCTGTGTGAGAGTGCGATGCAAGACGGCAAGAATTTGGCTAAGTCTGGAACGCTGAATATAAAGAACAAGGAGAGTTTACAAATGAGCCCCTAGCGGGCTAATATAGGGGCGCCGGCAGCCAACCGCACCAGGCCCTGTCACCCCTGCTGAACCCAAATGAGTCAACAGGGAGAACACACTGCATACACCACGAGAGTAACAAAGGTGGTCTCCTCGAGGCACCGGAACAACTCTCCGAGTGCCCGGGTCTCGACCACCGAGAAAATATGAGCAGTGCCAAAACATCTCGGAATCAACGTCCAGACATCACAGACGGCTTTCCGAACATCGGAAGTCCCACAATAGCCATCGGGTCTCCTCGTCGCACAGGTACAGTCAACCGGGTGCGCGGGTCTGAACCCACCGAGAAAACTCTCCTACCTCCTGACAAGCCCACATGGCTGCCGGAATGCATCGACCGCGTCTCGCCGGCGCTGTCGTAGGTGCTGGAGCAGTGTCGGTGCAGTCCGGAGGCCCGTCGTGTCGTCACGCCCTCCTCTGTCATATACCCCGAATATGGGTATATCGGTAAACTAGCAGTGTCGGTCGTGACGGGTGGAAGCCACACAAACCAACACTCCCCCTGGCTGACATAGCCATCCACGCCAGAACAAATGAGCGAAGGCATGGAACAACAATGCATGGCAAGCCATAACATGCATGAGTCAACTCGCACAAACACACACACACACACTCGTCTGCTATCCATCTAGGGTCTCCCTGGACACTGGCACAGCCCACCAAGTGTCTGGGTCTCGACCATGAGAGGAGTGATGCACACGCACACAAACCAGTGTAATGCATATCATACACATGTCAGAGGACAAGATGGTCTCCTCGTGACACTGGCGGTACCAGGGTCCGGGTCGCGACCACTACGAGCAATCCAACTCAATAGTATCATCATCCAAACACAGGATCAAGGGAGGATCTCCTCGTAACACGGGTGCAATGCACCACGTGTCTGGGTCTCGACCAACAACTCGCATGCACATGCCACACACAGTATAGCGACACACTAAGACACACGATCACATGGTCTCCTCGTGACACTGGTGCAATGCACCAAGTGTCCGGGTCTCGACCAACAGCTCGCATGCACATGCCACACACAGTATAGCGACACACTAAGACACACGATTACATGGTCTCCTCGTGACACTGGTGCAATGCACCAAGTGTCCGGGTCTCGCCCAACAGTGTGCTACCATCTATATGCAGCTGTGCAGGCACGTAGCGTGAGGCACATGCGGGATGCTGTAGATGCTCACCACAGAGCATGGACCTCACCATGCATCTCCAATGGCGTCGCGTCAGGTCGAGGTCCACAGAACACTCCCCCTGGGCAGATGAACCTGGCAGCGATGTCCTCGATGGAGATGCTGATGTCGTAGCTGAACAGGTCCTAGGCGATGAGTCATGTGGTGTATCCATCATGTAGAGACAGCTCCCCCTGTCACCTGCGAGTCGACTCCCTCCCTCAAAGACGAAGTGGTGTCTCCGACTACAACTCCTCACGTGAATCTGCATCACCTGGGGGAAACCAGTCCTCGCGTGACTGCCAAGGGTCCCAACTCACAGTCTCTCCTGCCTCCGCACTGCCGCGATGCATCTGTGTGTGCCGGAGGAACGGGAATGGGCGAGCAGTACGCGTGCGTGGATGAAGTGGCGGAACTGGCCTCCGATACGGGATAGCATCCCCTGAGACAGAAGGGTGTACTGCCAGAAGAGAAGAGCTGGAGCAACGAACCGGAGCACCACTCGTGGATGAAGATGACGATGGGGCAGATGAGTCGGGTGGATGAAGGTGCGTGACGGCAGTAGTAGAAGGAGGAGCGATGATGGGGTCGACAGGAGCGAGGATGGCGGAAGCCGAAAGCACGCTCACCTCTCCTATAATAGTGTCCCCAACGGACGTCATACTCGGAGCTCGTACAAGATCCTCCCCGGGTATAGGTGTGCCAGATGCTGCTGGCGGAAGGCTCCTGCAGGTAGCAGTGATGCTGTCCTCCTCTGAGAATCGCTCACACACTGCCATCATTCTCCCGCTGTAGCATGACTACACGCTCCTGCAGGTCAGCATAATCTGCCTCGGACATGTCGAGGTGGCCTATGTCGACCTGGTGTAGAATAAACTCTGCCTCACTGGATGCTGCACAGGCAGACTGCACAACTCGTGAGTACAGCACCATCTGCATCTCTGCTGCTGAAGACGATGGAACTGGTGTTGCTGCATCCTCCTGGGGGTCAACCAAGGTCGTAACGTGCTGAGACACTGGAACATCGGATGCAGCTGCAGGTGTCGCATCCACATCACAGCTCGTGTCTGTCATGTGAGGAGTGAGTGGTCGCATGCCGAGAGAGAAGGAGAAAGAGGAGTCGTCAGAGTCCGTAGAGCATGTGGAAGCATCGTCCGTGTAGGTACTGCCACTCTCGGTGTCGATGTGATCGGTAGCGTCACCAAGAGGTGAAATCGAGGGGGCAGAACTCAGCTCCTGCTGACGAGGTGACTCCATCTGCATGTATGGATCTGCTCCGGTGTCCTCAACTGCCGCCATAATGGACACAGGTGTACAGGGCTCCAGCTCAGCAATGTCCGTCAAGGCTACCAACAAGCGCAGCTGGCGCTCACGCACTGTCTCGCTGGGAACGCTGGTCACTACCACCTGCTCGATGATAGAGTAAGGACCATCATCTGACTCCGTCATGTATGTCGCTGCTCCGTCGTGGGTACGGGAGCCCGAAGACTGTGGGAACATGGACGACTCCTCACGCTGAAGCTGGTCCACAGGTAGTGCAAATGAGGCGGTGGAGCATGCTGTGTCTGCTGCAGCATATGACCCGGCGATATCTCTGAGAACTTCTGCTCTCAAGAACACCTCAACCTCCAAAAGACCAACCAGCCAACTCTGCTCATGCACTGCGCCTGCTGTCATACTGGTGTGAATCTCGTGTGCCAACGCCCCCGGAGATCGGTGTGGGGTATCCCGATCCGCGCGGGACTCATGTGCCACCGCCAGGCCGCTACTGATCGGAGTCGCAAGTGGCACCGCCAAAGCACATGAGACCTGCACTCCTCGTGATGCAACCTGCTGCTGCAGAATGTCCGGCTGCTGCCCCAGCGTAGATGTCGACATCGATGACATGCAAGTCCCAAGTACTCCAACATCCGCCGGAGTCGTGTGAGTCGTCTGCACACTCTCCCCTGAAAGTCCTGGGCCTCCACCGGACGGAGCCAGGAGTGGCACAGTCCAGGGACGCCGTGCCTGCACTCCTCCTGAGGTAACCTGCTGCTGCAGAACGTCCGGCTCCTGTCCCAGCGTGGATGTCAACCTCGATGACACGCATATCTCCTGCACTGGAACCTCCGCCGGGCTCGTGTGAGCCTGCTACACAAACTCTGCCAAAACTCCGCAAGAGGCATCCCGATCCGTACGGGACCCCTGTGCAACCACCGGGCCGCCACCAGTAGGAGCCGCGAGTGGCACTGCCCACGGACGCCGGGCTTGCACTCCTCCTGACGCAAGCTGCTGCTGTATAAGATCTGGATCCAGCGCGGATGTGGAAGTCGAGCTCGATGACACGCAAGTCTGCACCCTGACCTCCATGTCGGGATCAGACTCCACGCGATGTGCTGTCACCGTATCATCTGAGTCTACCTGTAGTGACGCTCGGGCAGCATGGCCCGACGCGACTGCGGATACTGTCGGTACTGTCACATCACGCGATGCGCGGTGACCACACTCCCCCTTGACAGGTACAGCAACGGAGGCCGAGGAGGTGGAGGATGTATCAACACCGGCGCGAGCACGCCATGCGGAGCGCTGACGACGACGTCACAGAGTCACGCGGCTGAAACGACTGCTGGAAGACAAGTCATCGCGGGGTGGCGGCGTGGTCACAGCAGAGTGGAGGAGCGAAAGGATGGTGGCAGCCTGCGACTGGCTGGCAGGTGAAGCAGAAGGGACACCATCGGATGAAGAAGGAGAAGATGTGGTCGAAGAGGCCGTCGATGAACGAGTAGCAGAAGCACGCTCAGTGACAACGAGGTCACAAAGCCGCTGCACCGTCTGCCGCAGGCCGTGGATCTCGGCGAATATGCTCGCCAGAGGTCCTGCTAGGGGATCTACCAACGCCGGCAGATCCGTATGCTGTGGAGGACGCAGGCTCGGACGAGGCTGTAGCCAAGGTGGATGCCAGCCGGGAGGGCGCGTCCAACAGCGACGCCAACCATGACGTCCATCACCACAGTAGTAGCAGGCGAATGCGCGAAGCGCCTACTGAGATGTCCGCGCACTCATCTCGTGCGCTGGACGATGGATAGGCACCGAGGGTACCTACTCCCGGTGGTAAACACCAAGCAACGGGAGAGAATGAGGCCAGTAGGTACTGTCACTCCTGGAGGTCACGGCGTCCGGGTCAGCAAACGTGACCAGACGGGAAGAGCTGCACTACCACAGCCCGCCCGGAGACTACAGTCCGACTAACTGCGGCCACTAATGCTGCTGCCACTAGTGGAGCGAAGACTGCTCCAAAACGAGAAGGGGTGGCGGCTGCAGGTGTGACTGCTGCTCCAAGCGGTAGACGACCCAGCCCTCGGAGCTGGTAAGACTCGAATCCGCCGTCGATCCTTCGGGGTGAAGTGCGCGCACCAATCCACGTGCCCCAGGAAGACGCCGGTCCACGACGCGTCTCGAAGCGGAGAACGCTGCCGACGACAGTCCGCTGTCGGCTCTGAAGGCGAAAGTGCAAGCTCTCGCGCAGCCGCCGCACTAAGTAGTCGTCGACACTCCACCGCCTGATGCTGCTACTGCAGCTATGAACCTACGGCTATTGCGGCGGAGGTAGTTGGAAGATGACCCTTTTTTTTGTCGTTATTCTCTAGTCCACAGGCCCCCTTTTCTGTTTTTCCTTTTCTTTGCCCTCACCCTCCACCCCCTTTTTTTGTTTTGGTTCTCCCCTCTGCTCGCCTGAAGCCCTTGCCTTTCTCTTTTTTTTTCTTCTTTTTTTTCTTTTTTTCTTTTTTGGCATACCCCTTTTTGTACCTTTTGTTACTCGCCCCTCCCCTTTTCTCGATTGCCCGGAAGGTGGGCAAACGGAGAAAATGAGGAGAGGGGGGGGGTGTCCGGCCTCACCGGCTCTCCCTCCCATGCACGCTCGCTCACTCGCTCGCTGAGCGAGCGAGTGAGCGAGTGGGTGTGGGGGGGGAGGAGGGAGCGAGAGGGGGGGGCCCTGTCCGCCCCTCTGACCCGACCCCTGCGTCGGTCGGCCGACGGGGCCGACGGGGCCGACGGGGCCGACGGGGCCCACGAGGCCGACGGGCCCCCTCCGAAGGGCCCCTCGGAGGGGCTCGGCGAGGCCCTCCGAGGGCCCCCCTAAGAAGAGGAGGAAGGGAGGGGGGGGGTGCGAGCGGGGCCCCCTCAGAGGGCCCCCCCGATCAGAGGAGGGTTGCGAGGCCCTCCTCGCAGCAGCAGCAGCAGCTGCAGCGGCAGGTGCAGCTGCTGCGGTTGCTGCTGCTGCTGCTGCTTCTGCTGCTGCTGCTGCTTCTGCTACTGCTGCTGCTTCTGCTGCTGCTGCTGCTTTGCACAGCAGCTGTTGCTACTGCTTGCTGCTGCCGCCGCGGCTGCTGCTGCTGCACGCTGCTTCTGCTGCCGCCGCTGCTGCAGTAGCTGCTGCTGATGCTGCTCTGTGCAGCTGCTGCTGCTGCTGCTTGCTGCTGCCACCGCGGCTGCTGCTGCTGCACGCTACTGCTACTACTTGATGCTGCCGCCGCTGCTGCTTCTGTTTTTTTTTCCTTTCGCTCTGCATGCTGCTGCTACTGCTGCTGCTGCTGCTGCTGCGGCTGCTGCTGCTGTTGCTACTGCTGCTACTGCTGTTGCTGCTGCTGCTGCTGCTTCTGCTACTGCTGCGTTGCTGCTTGCTGCTGCACGTTGCTGCTTCTGCTCGCTGCTGCTGCTCGCTGCTGCCACGGCTGCAAGCTGCTGCTGCGTTGCTGCTGCTCGTGCACGCTGCTGCTGCCAACGTGTGCTGCTGCTGCTGCTGCTGCTGCTTCTCACCGCCCCTGTGAGCGTTCACGTGCAGTCGCTTCGCGCTCCCTCACGCTGCTGCCGGCGTGGCGCCACGTGGCGCGTTCTCTTAGCGTTCCGCCCACTGCTGCTGCTTCTGTTGCTCACACGCCCCCCTGTGCTCTGATACCAAATTGGAAATACTTTTTAGGGCATGCAGGCCCATGCAATAACGAACATGAGCTCTGTGTGTGAGTGCGATGCAAGACGGCAGGAATTTGGCTAAGTCTGGAACGCTGAATACAAAGAACAAGGAGAGTTTACAAATGAGCCCCTAGCGGGCTTATATAGGGGCGCCGGCAGCCAACCGCACCGGGCCCTGTCACCCCTGCTGAACCCAAATGAGTCAACAGGGAGAACACACTGCATACACCACGAGAGTAACAAAGGTGGTCTCCTCGAGGCACCGGAACAACTCTCCGAGTGCCCGGGTCTCGACCACCGAGAAAATATGAGCAGTGCCAAAACATCTCGGAATCAACGTCCAGACATCACAGACGGCTTTCCGAACATCGGAAGCCCCACAATAGCCATCGGGTCTCCTCGTCGCACCGGTACAGTCAACCGGGTGCGCGGGTCTGAACCCACCGAGAAAATTCTCCTACCTCCTGACAAGCCCACATGGCTGCCGGAACGCATCGACCGCGTCTCGCCGGCGCTGTCGTAGGTGCAAGAGCAGTTTCGGTGCGGTCCGGAGGCCCGTCGTGTCGTCACGCCCTCCTCTGCCATATACCCCGAATATGGGTATATCGGTTAACCTATCAGTGTCGGTCGTGACGGGTGGAAGCCACACAAACCAACAGTCCCTAGGACTTCGCTTTTTGAATTTTGAAATTTCGAATGTCGAGGGCGAAGTCGTACGTCGTAGCTCACTTTGCACGTAGATTCGCACATAGATTTCCTGTCCATTACGAGCGTCCGAATGCACACTCATCCGCACTACCACGTTGACTTAGTTGTAGCGCATTACCGTTACTTGTGAAAGTTTTGTTTCTTTCACTTTCTCACTACCGCGTTACTGTATCGCGGTATGATACCGCAGTACAGAAGAGGGGTACCCTGCCAGGTCAGTACCGATACCATACCGGTACCGTAAAAAAGATATCGTACCGCGGTACTACAATACCGCGGTACAAAAATACGGTATACTGCGGTTCCGGTAATACCGGCATCAGCCCTGTGTGCGCTAAGCAGCCGAGGACACTTAGGTGGATCAGAGCATGCCAGGACACATTCCTAACACTCACAACAGCTCGGAACCCTATGACAACCTTCGCGACGTTGATCATCTACCGTAGTGATCTTTAATTTCGCCCTTTTCATTTTAGGTAATTTAGGAAATCTTTAATTTCGCCCATGGTTTTAGGCAAAGGTATTATTTGGGTAGCACCTTTGGTTTCGCCCAACGAAAATGTATGATCTTTAATTTCGCCGACGAACCGAGGTCAAATCCTCAGCCTCGCTCGTCGGCCACGGTGGACGGTTCACCTGGGATCACGGAACCGCGAGTTGTCCGTGATCGCTCACTGCTCTCCCCTCCAGTCGATACACCACGTGGAGAGTGCATTGCATACGGGCAACTTTTTAGATTTGCACATCGACACGTCGAATGGGGGCGCTTCCACTGATTCGGATGTTCAAAAGTCAGGTCAACGGATCTCCACTGTGCTCACTTTTCAGACACTTGTCAGCTGCCCACAAGCACCCGACGATTCGCACCCTGCACGATGGACCGCTTTCTCCAAAAGGTGTCGGCTGAAGAGCGGTCGCGTCGCCTTTCCCAAGCCGTACGCCACAGCCCACCTCCGCGTCCGATCCCCACGAGAAGGCCTGTCGGCAGACCCCGAAAAGCACAAGTCCTTGGCGTCGACGCTACCGAAGCGCCCCAGCCAGCCTGCGCTACTGCATCTACGTATGGAGACGCCGCCACCACCATTGCCTCTCCACTGTCCCTGCCGTCCAACGTGCCACTCGTTCTGTGCGAGCCCGCTCGTAACGACGGCCAGAGACGCCTGGCTGACGGCGTGGGCTGCTCGCGCGACCATGCGGCTGCAGCCATCCGTGCGCGAGCACAGCAGCAACAGCAGCCGCAGGTGGAGGCTACTGCCCCGTCCTCTCCGGCAGTCTCTTCCGGACGTCCCGCGGGCAGACGTCCGCCAACCTACGCTGAAAAGGGCAAAGCTAAGGTGGTGGACGAGCCACCAAAAGCTTCCACAAGCAGCATGCCCCGGACGAGGCAGCGCACCAAAGCCCTCCACATTGGACAGCCAAAATCCATGGAGCCACTGGGCAGTGACAGCTCTGCTGTCAGCGTTGCCAGCAGCGATAGCAGCAGCAGCAGCATGGGGGACAGCAGCGGACCCGACAGTGATAGCGACAGTGACCGTGGCGGCTCCGTGCAGGGCGGAGATGACAGTACCGACACGGAGTGCATGGCACTCCAGGTGTCCAGCAACACGACGATGAGCGACAGCAGCGGAGCCGACAGCACCGGTGCTTCCGCAAAGAAGCGCGGCAAGTACTGCGATTGGTTCGGCTCAGGCCATTTCAGGACCATCTACAAGGCAATGAAGCACAAGAAGACCGCCTACGCCGCTGTGAAGTATCTGCAGAAGACCTTTCGCACCCCTGATGGCCACTGCGTCTTCGACAGCCTCGCCGTGAGCACGGTGCGCAGCTGGTTTGAACCAGGGACGCTGGTCCTCAAGCCGCAGTACGCCGAAGCCGTGGTGCAGTCCCTTGGTGCAGCACCGTCCGCCCCCATCACCATGAACAGGAAGAGGAAGCACGGCTGCCAAGGGAAACGCGCGTGGCTGGAGTCACGGCCGGAGATCGTGACTGAGATCAAGCAGCGGTTGGTGGATGCGCGCGCTGCCGGAAATGCCCTGAACAGCAAGACAATTCGACGTGAGATCCGGGACGTCATCGCGCGCCACGCCCCTGACGAGCTTGAGCGGTTGGGGTCGCGGGCTTTCGGACGTCCATGGGTGCGCAGGTTCGTGCGCAAGGAGCTGGGGTGGTCTTGGCGGTGCGGGACCACTGCTGCACAAAAGTTACCCGCGGATTGGGAGGCGCGGGTGCTGAAGTTTCATCAGCGTGCCGCGATAATGGCGACTCTGTACAAGGTGAACCCCTTCTTCGTGCTCAACAGTGACCACACCGGGGTGCAACTCATGCCGTCGGCTGACCACACCTTTGCACCCAAGGGGTCAAAGGATGTGGGCATCTTGGGGTTGGAGGACAAGCGGCAGATCACTGCCCTTGTCACCGTCTCCATGACGGGCGACATCCTCCCCCTTCAACTCATCTTTGGTGGCAAGACCCGTCGGTGCCTGCCGCGCGGACCGAATGCAAAAAAAATGGAAGAGGGCGGGGCGCACCTGACTTTCACGCCCAATCACTGGGCAAATGGTGACACAACCCGTGAGTGGGTGCGCAGCATTGTTGCGCCCTACTACACGAGCATGTGCATGAAGATGGGGCTAGAGGCTGGCAAGACAGACCTGCTCCTCGTACTTGATGCGTGGCGGCCCCATGCATGCTCTTCTTTTCAGGAATGGCTCGGCCAGCACTATCCTTACATCCGTACGTGCTACGTTCCGCCGGGATGCACGTCAAAGGCACAACCTTGTGACGTCGGCGTCATGCGCCCTTTGAAGAACAAAATTGAGGAGTTGTACGCGGCTTGGGGCACGGCTCGTACGCGTGACGGGCTTCCCACGTGCGTCGGCATGAGCGTCCTCAAGGAGGAGGCCTGCGGCTGGTTCTACGACGCATGGCACCACGTCCGCAATGAAGAATTGGTGAAGGCGGCGTGGGCCAAGGCAAACTTCCCGCGCGTCTTTGATCCGACGTTCCAGCGGGATGCTGCTCCCTTCACTGGGGAGCTGTTGTTTGCTGAGGTCTCCATGGAGGAGGAGGACTTCGTTGTGTAGTTCGTATCGTGTTTTCGCGTGCCAAGTTACCGTAAGAACTTTCCTAGTGACCTTCCGCATATGCTGATGTCATCCATGTAACCGCGGTGCAAAGAGTGACGCTGTTCTCGCTCATCTTGTGTTTCGCCCAAATTTCGCCGAACATGTGTGCCTCGATGTTTTTCCTTCGGCCATAAAAGATGGGTGTGACAACACGCAGAAGAGTTGAACCCGAACCCTGTACGAATATCATACTGACAAGCACAAAAAGAATTATTTAGGGTGTACTTAAGGAATTCGCCTAAAAAAATTTCGTTCAAGTTCGACTAGCCTAAAAATAATTATAAACGAAATCAAAGATCAGTAGGGTAATCAATGGGTATTATCCCCGTCACTTGGCTACATTTGTAATCGCGTGAGGACGTCGCGGCTAAGAGGGGTGAAGTGTAACGTACCAGACGTATACATGTCCCTGATCTTTTCGAGTGGGCATTTCTATCATTACACAAATAGCCCACCGGGCGTTGAAACCCTGATTTTCACTTCGATGGTCGAGGGCAATTCGGCCAACTGCCTTTGCCCTCGGGCAATCCCTCTCGCAGATTTTGACAACTTCAACCACTTTCGAGAATCATCAACTGAAGTGTCACGACCTTTCGGTGGGCCCAACGACCCCGAATACGTCTCATTTGTCACTGGACACTTGTATACATGATTTCAGTCATTTTGAGACTTGTCATCGAAGCTCACTTATCACTGATTACAAATTGCTCAAGTGTCCCAAATTCTCAAACAATTTTCTACCTCGCAAATAAAAACTTTTCAACATCTATGTTGTGTTCTACCTTGAACTTCTGGCTACATGATGTGTTAGTTTGTACCGTTGACGGAAATATTTGCTTACTATATGCCAATGGGGCTCCGAAGTAGCCACAACATGCAAGAAGGGTGCACGTCACGGCTTCACAGTTTCAAAAAACCTGTCTTCCACCCAAAATTTGTGGTTTCGCACTGAACCATCCACGACCACCGGTGGGTGGGTAAACTTGGGGGTGGGAGAAACGTTTATTCCCACTCACCCTTTGCCAGCCGTGGCCTAGGTAACCCCGAATAGGGGTACATCGTGTCTTCCCCCTCCCCGTTTTATGCTGACGAAGCCTTCTGCACCAGCGGAAGCGTCGTCTGGCTGCCGTGGCAGTAGCGACCATGACGCTGTGGGGCGGTCCAAAGCGTCTTGCCCCTCGGTACTTTCCGCCCTAGACTCGCAGACATGACGTAGGCAGTCATTTTGAGTGGTGTTTCAGGCAAGATGCTGCACGCCTTCCACTTTGCTGGATCGGCGTTAACCCATACGCTAAGCCATCCGGCTGTCATGTCACATCCAATAGCCGACTCGGCTAGACCTGCGCGCTCCCCAGCCTCTGTGGTAAATAGTTTTTTAAAGTGCAAGGGCGAGGCACGTCATTTCGCATCTCAACCCTTCACCCCTCGAGAAGGCAAGCGTTGAGGCGAGGTTGAGTTCGGCGGCTCGGGTGAAACATTGCGCAATTCGCAAGCGTGCACCCGCATTCGAATATATCTCACATAAACAGATTGGGCAACCAGTTTTCAACAGCTGTGAACGACAACATAGAGTTTTGCACTTCATACTCACTATTGCTGTGGAATATTTGTACATACAGCAGGGTTTTTGAAATCCATTGATTCCACATTCATGTATGAATTTTTCTTCCGTATGCAGACCACTTTCTTTGTCTCGCATTGCAAGCCTACTTCCAAAGCTTTAGTGTATACAGAAATTCCCATTAAAGGAATTATTTCTATAGATTACCCCATTAGGCTTCCCCACTAAAGAGTGAATCGTATAACACAGAACTTTGCGAGGCTTAAGTATAGCCCAACTGTAGAAAGGTAGAACAAGGAAAAACAAAAACCTTCATGTGTGAAAGAAATCAATCATAGTCAAATAATTTGCAAAAAGTACAACTTCAATCTTCATTACTTTACAATTCAACATGTTAACTATTGTGAGAATATAAAAGCATGAGAATATCAGAATTTTAATTGATGTGAAAGCATGTGAAATGTAAAGATGAGCGTTAACTACGCTGAGCAAAAACTTTGACATGGCGTAGTCGCTTCGACAATCTGAGGTCTATACGCAAAATTACAGATTTTTATTCGTAGATACTCATGTGCAGCTTGGCCAAGAATTTCCTACTATACAGGCCATATTATATTATGAAATCTAGGTCCAAGGGGGGAAAAGAGCCTCGATATTTGTGTGCTAAATGCATAGCAAGGCCATGCATGCTTCTTGACCTAGCTTGGTTAGCAACTATGTAGTGAAAGCAAGAACTATTGGGTACAAAGCTAGGTCCAGGCGAGGTGGGGCTACACCTGACTCGGCAGTTGGAACCGCCCCACATGAGAGGTTACATCAACGTGACTCAACATCAACATACAAATCTAGTAGTGGGTACTGCTCTACATTTGTGCATGCATGCATGGCTATGCATTTCATCAATGCATGCATGCATGACACAACAACATGTAAAGCTAGAACCAAAGACTGCCCTACCTCAATGGTTACATGCACGACTTAGCAGTGAGGACTAGTTTCAACTAGAAGCTTCATTAGAAAGAAAGCTGCATGCTCTAACGAAGGAAGATTCCTTGAGGAGGAATCTTTACCTCTACAAAAGGAATTTTCCTTAAGGCATAGAGCAACAGGTCAGATTTCCATGATCTCAATATAAAATCATAATAGACTCGGTCATTCTAATAAATCCAATAAGCAACTCCAAAAAGTCAAACAACAACTCCAGCAAGTAACTCTAACAACTCTTGGAAAACCTCTAGTTGCAACTCGAGTAGTAACACATGGAGATGAAGAGGCAAAACTATGCCCAAGATTGGAGAGAAACCTTGTTAGAGTTTCCGCTTTGGACGTTGATGTTCTCTCAGCCAGGAGTCGTGTTGGTGTCAAGCGGTAACTCTGTTGTGCAATGCTAATCAAGTCAGGAAGAACTCTGTTGGATTTCCCCTCCATGAAATTAGTAAGCCTCAGAACACTCTATCAGCTTGGCTTGGAGGGTGAGAAATCCTTTGATGACCGAGTAAGTGCGGAAGTGGCTACTTGCATGGAGAAGAGGCTGTCCTAACAACCTGGATTTCATTTATGCTGAAAGTATGGTGATTGTGCTGAGACCCTTGCAACGACAGCCTTGACGACCTAGCAAGTATTGTGCCCTTGGATGGGTTAGGTTGTGTCAAAACAAGAGCCAGAGTCATGATTTTCCCATGTTCCCCAAGACCATACTTTTACTTGATAGTCTTTTCAACTACAATTTGAATCTCATTCTTCCGCTTTCACACTTTAGAGCACATGGTTAGCTTGCTTTGCACACTGATTTTGGACAACAACAAGATCTCCTTGCTACATCAGAGCATGTAGTGACTTTGTAAGTGCACACTTCACAAACCTAACATGCTATCAAAGTAGTAGATCCTTATCACCAGTAAGAAGTAGTAGTTTCAGCACAAGATTCAAAGGATGACATCGTCTTTCATCACTTGGAAGTGGTAGGTTGAGCATGTGATGTGGCGACCGTGCACACATGGAGTCATAAAAGACGCTTGGAGCAACCTCAATCTAGAGAGCCCATGCACACACTCTCCACGTTGGAATGGCCTCTAAGCGCTAAACTTGTGCATGGGACAAGGAAGTGGTCCAAGGGCAGATCAATCATTACCTAAGGAGGTGAATCACTCAAAAGAGAAGGCGTTTTGCACAATGGCACGCCAAGAAAATGTGTGTGCAAATAGAGCCTTTTAATAGTAGCTGGTTGATTTATGTTTTTTGCTTCTCCTTTATAAAGGGAAGCATATACATTGTGAAGCTCACCTTGCGAATCTTTAGTAGGAGTTGTCCCAGATTTAGCAACAGGTGCATCTTGAGCATCAGCTCCTACTAGCATAACAACCAACATCATCAACTATAGAAGTCCTACAGGCTGATGTGGCAGATTTCATGCCATACCCCGGTGATCTTTGAATTCGAATTTAATGTTTTTAGGGGTAGTCAAAATCGTATCGTTGTTTTTCAACGACTTTAAAGAACACATAAATAATTAAAAACACGTTTATATGAATTTAAAGTGCCACACTCATAATCTCAATTTCGTGGACTAGGGTTCAAGCGTTCCAACACTTGGTGAACATATTTAAAAATATTTCTGGTGTGTGTATGTACGTGTACAAAGTACACATACATACACACACCCGAGAGTATGAAGGCGAGAGGTACGTGTGTCGCCACCAGAGGTACACCGCTGGCACTGCTGACACCGCTCACGTCAGCCACGTCAGCGATGTCAGTGATGTCAATGGTGTATGCGATGTCAGTGGTGTCATTGCCATCCGTAGTGACGATCTCGAAAAAAATAACGGATCACTAAAAAATTAAGATGGCATTTGTTCAAATTTAAGAAGCAGGGTCGTCCCTAATTCGGTCATTTAGGAATATATAAATAATTCAAAAGTGAAAATTCTGTTCGAATTTAAGGAACAAATAATTTTTAAAAATAGAATGTGCAAATTCAAAGAACACCGGGGTAGGTTATATGCCAGTGTCAATGCTTGTGATAGGATCTGCAAAATTGTACATGGTGCAATAATATGTGTTGTAACTACAACAAGCTACAATAGAAATTTAATTCATGGTGTTTGTATAAGCATTGTCTAACAAAGGATAGCATGAGACATCTAAGAAACAAGACTTCAAGCATGAAAGTATTGTGTTACGGTAGCAGATTGGCAAGAAGCTGCTCATTTTCGAAGAAAAAACGGATAAATTATGAGTTTCTAGCTCCACAGGCAACTAAAGTTCAAGCATATATCCAATAAGAGAATGATTCCTTATAGCTCCAAAGGCTTCATTAACATCACATCAACCACCTGCATAGCTACCACAACATAGTTCTCCTCTAATCATGTTAGATTCTATCTTCTTATAGCAGATGCATCCAACTTCATCTACTCATGAAGGAACCGCACACAAAAATGTAGCGTCCCTTGAAGAAGCCATTACGATACCATTGCAGTAGCCAAACCATGCCGTAGTACCACCAGGCTTCTATGTGCCACAAGCAAAACATCTAATGACAAGTAAGAGTGATTCTCAAAATCCCACGTGTTGATATCACAATAGTCAACATCACCCCACGCATTGCATTGCAAACAACAAGGGAACATTAAAAAACAATTCATGTTGCTAATAAGTCAAGGCAAGGACCCATCGTAGAAGAGCTCATGGATGGTGGATAGGTAATGAAGGAACCATTTTGCCATGAACATTTTGGTAGGAACAAGAAACAGTTGCAACGACAATGAAAACATGAGAGAATAATTTCGGCACTAGTGATCACATAGTTGCACGTCTCTATGCATGTCCACAAGTCGACCAAGGAAGCAGATAGAAGCTTTACATTAGGGACAAAGTTCTTATGCTCCATCCAATGAAAAAACACCAAGTAGCTTAATGCTCATAGTGTGGCAAAGCAGCTCACGTGGACATGTCCCAGATGCTTGTACCACTAGTCAAATTAAGGTGACCTTCTTTAGCAACAAATAAAGGATTACATGAGCCTCAAAGCACATGAGAAGATAAATCCTCATCACCTAGTACAAAGCCAGTGTGGTAGCAGCATGCACTGTCAATGTAAAAAGTAGCTAAGGAGAAGCTAGCCTACGACTTATAAGAGTAGTAATGATGTAGCATGTGCTCATGTATGGAGCCAAGAGCACGTGTGAGCTCATGGAATGAGCGTATAAGCTAGAAATGTATCCCCACACCGTGAACATAAGAGGAAGCAACATGGTGGTAGTTGTGGGAAAGCTCACCACCATCAGCGCAGCTATGACAAGCACAACAACAAAGGGACATTCTTCAACAGCTCAATATGTGGTCTTGCAATTAATACCGTACTGTTCTTTGATTTTGTTTTTTTCTGGTTTATGTGTTTCTTGATTTTGTACACTGTTTTTAGCAAAATATTGATTTAGGTTGTTCCTTTAAATGCGCTAAACAAAAATATCCAATATTTGAAGATTACTCTCAAATCCACTCGTGATCGAGGGAAAAAGAGGGTTGTCCTTGTTGTTGAGCAAGGATCTGGCCACTAGATGTGTGCAAAATATGGTGCTCTGTCAGAAATATTTGACGTGTCAAATTGGCACGTCAAACATGCCAAACAGTGTGTCCTTTTGGTGCGCGATGCTGCATCTTGATCGTGGATCAAAGTTATAAAAAACTAAACTTCATAGTACAATCATACACAAAATACCCAGGCCGTGAACGAAGATTCTCATAATCCTTGCTAAAGTATTTTTTTTAGGTTTTTACTCAAGCAATTCGTTTATAAAAATGTTCGAGGATAACCAGTCAAAAAATAGATATATACACAATCAACGATCAATAGGGTAATCTTGTTCCATGACACAAAGTGGGCAGGAGTAGAAGAAGAAGAAGAGAAAAAGAAAGGGGAGTGCCAAAGTAAAAGAAAGGGTGGGAGCCTAACGTACCATTTGGTTATAGCGTTGACAATGGCAATTGTAGTAGTAGCACAAAGTGCAATGGTTTTCATGATGTAATGGAGCAACGAGAGTCAAGGTATGCCACAATGTGGTTGCACACATCATTAGGGTGTTGCTCATCTAGAGTAAACAGTTGTTGAATGAAAGGCAAGACACTACAAAAGGAAATACATAGAGTTGTAACAATATCCTTAAGGAGAGCAAGTCAATGTCTATAACTTCAGACTTGGTCATGGAAACACCAACAAGGGATGTATTTTGCATCCAAGGAGACCTTTGCCCTTTGTTGAAGTAGTAAAGTCAATTTAAACTCCTGATCACATGAACAGAGGAGCACATTGGCATAGTTTGCAACTGAAGAAGATGTGAAAATGTACCAGCAGATTCCCTTGTCAAAGCAAAGAAGGAGATTTTGGAGTGAGGGGGAGGGAGAGAAAAGGTGTTGGTCAGACCTTTCAAGAAGCATGCATTGCAGCGAGCTACGAAGGTGGCATGTGGCACAAGGTGGGCTTACTACCCGTACTTGCCGCTATGGCAAGTACGGGGAGTAAGCCCACCTTGTACCACGTGGCATGCACATGCATAGTAGTTGTGTTCAATGAAAATATCGTACTGGAGTTGTAGGTGGAGGTAGTAGGCCCACCACGTGACAATTGGCATGCAAGACTGGAGCAGTTATGCTCCATGTGAAAATTCTGCCATAGTGACAGGTGGAGGCAGTAAGCCCACGTGGTGTCAGATGGCCTGCACGAATGAAAAAGTTTAGCTCCATGCCAAAATTCCTTTTGAGCAATAGGTGGAAGTAGTAAGCTCACTCGGTGTCTGGTGGCATACACAAATGGAGCAGTACCGCTCATGAAAAAATCCTACCAAGGTGGTAGGTTGAGGAAAAAGGTAAAAAGAAATTTGGGTGTTATTCAAACCTCCAAAGCAAACAAAGACCATGTCCTCCTATGTTCACCTAAAGAAAAAAGCAGGTGGAGGGGCAAGTTTGCTCCTCACAACCGTAAATCTCACTCTCGAAGCAGCTGATCAGACGACAACTAGTCATGCAATAACAAATAAAGAGCATCATGACAGATGCAATAGCTGTGAAAGTGAAGAGGAGTGCGAGGTCTTAACATGACCTTGAAACAACTCATCACCATCACAAGCCTTCTGGCTAAGCTTGTCCTTTATGGGGATTGGAGCTAGAAGCAAACCTATTTTGCAATACTTTACCAAAAGTGGAGTAAAATCATTAGCAAAAGTAGTACCAAAAGAGGGAAAAATGGGAGATGTTCCATGTCTGTCTTGAGTAGCCTTTCGGTGAAAAAATTGGAGGAATGAAAAATCTATTTCCATACCTGCCACAACCCAATTTTGGGTTTCCTCTCCCGGTGGAAAAAAAATCTGATGGTAAGTTTACTTCATGCCACTTTGGACCCTCCTTCATCAGTAGCTGGTGAAATAGTGGAGTAGGGGCAGAAGCTGGGGAAGCAACATCCATCAACTACAAGAAACGGCTTTGGTTCTCATCGTTGTGGCTCTTGTTGTACTAAAGAGTTAACCTAACCAATTGTTTTTGGTGAAACTTGATGGCAATCACTGGCTCTACTAGAATGGATGAGCTACAAGCTATAGCATGCAAACTACAAGCTTGGAGGCTAGCCTTAAAAATACAAAAAAGGGGGTGGCACGTTGTGGGAGCTGAAGGCAATAAAACTTGGATCCCCACCGGCTTGAGCTCTGGTGCGCAAGTGACGCAACCAGAATAACATGATCGGAGAAAGAATGGTAGAAGATCGCTTTTACGAGCAAAACAAGGGCTAGGGAGGGGAGCATTGAATGAGGGGAAGAGAGTGATGTTCATGTTGGATGTCACACCAGCTCGCCGTGATGGCGATCAGGGCCAACGACTTGTCGCGAAGGTAGGCACTGTGAAGGCAGAACCCTCCTGCGGTAGTAAATTTGTGCAAATCCCGACGCGACAATAAGGTGGCTGGTTGATGGGAATTGAGCGAGAAACACATCCACTTGCAAAGACAAACCAAGAAAAAGAAGGAGGGTGGCAGAATGCCATGCGCAAATGGTGGCGTCTTTGGTATTGATCATGGCCAGTGAAGCGAGTAAGCGAGTGAGTGACAAGCTTTGCTTGACGTAGCCGACAAGCTGTGATAGGGGACGAAGACCTGTGAGGCCAAGGACAATGGTTATGAACAACGGGAGGTTCTGATTTGGCAGCCCAATCAAGGTCGGCCCACCCAAGCGACGACAAGTTAGTTCCAACCATGATAGCGACGATGACAAAGAAACGGTGTTCTAGCTGTGATGATTGCATGAACCATGGCAAATTCAAGCTGAAGTAGTTGAGTGTGGATGAAGCAAGATGCGGCAAGAATCAAAGAGTGTCGTCTAAGTAGATGGCTGAAGCGCCATGGGAAGAAAAATGGTACACCATAAGGAAAGAAAGACTGGCAACATGCTTTCACAATCATCGGCCAATGGTATCTGCAGTATGATGGCGCTCCAAAGCAAAGTCATAGCCAGTGGTCTTCCCTTGCAAGCGCCACATGAGTGGAAGATTCTAGATCCTTCCATTGCACAGCCAAGCCCGTGCATGAAAGACATATTGGCTAGGGTTGTGGGTGGTTTTTTTTACATGAAGCAACCTCAGAGGTGACGGTGTTGATGAACCCAACCTTACAATTGTTTTTTGCTCCACCTTACTTTCTCTGACCAGTCAATGGCCGTAAGATAACTTTAATAGGCTCTGAACAAGCGGTTCCAACGTGAAACTTAACATATTTAAGCCACCTTTTTTCTAGAAAACTCCCCACGGCCAAAGCAAACCTAAGAGCAACCCAAATATATCAAAATACTCTGTTCTAGTAATAGAAATGTTTCTCTGGCAGCTAAGACCTCCACTCATCACCTATTTCCTCACTCCAAATAGATAACACTCCCCACATTTATTAACACAACTATCAAGGGAAAGTGTTAGAGTGAGCGATAACAGTGCTAAGGAACAACATCAACATGGAAAAAATGGTTCAAAAAGTGGAGGTTAATGCGTTAAGCCACGGATATTTATTCGTAAATGTTGGGGTGTGGCTTGGCGAAGAATTTCAAATTGTACATGCCAGATTTAGTTTTACCATTGAGGTCCAAGGGGGGAATGGAGCTTGGATATATGTGTGCTTCATGCATGGCAAGTTGATGCATGCTTCTTGACCTAGCATGGTCAGTAATTGTGAAGAGAGAGCAAGCAATACTAAGTAGAGGGCTAGGTCGTGTCAAGGTGGGGCTATACCTGACAAGGCAGTTCGGACTTCCTAACATGAGTGGCTGCATGAACGCGACTCAGTAGCAACATGGAAATCTAGGAGTGGGTATTACTTTACATGAGTGCATGCGTACATGATTGTGCATTACATCTATGCATGCATGCATGACATAACAACAACATGCAGAGCTTGATGTAAGGACTCCCTTCCCTCACAGGCTACATGCAAGACCAAGCTTGTGGGACCAGTGTCAAGTGGAAGCTTCCTTTTGAAGAAATATACATGCTCTAAAGAAGGAAAATTCCTTGAGGAGGAAGCCACGACCCTACAATAGGAAGTTCCTCAAGGTACAGAGTAGGAGGTCAACTCGCAAGATCCCCGTACAAAAGAAGACTAGACTCAATCAGTCCAATAACTCCAACAAGTAACTTTAACAACTCCAACAAAAACTCCAACAAGAAACTCTAATAATTCCATCATAAATTGTAACTACAAATCTAGTAGCAACAACTGAAGACCAACAGTCCACCTTTGGCAGACAAGGCCACAAACCAAGATGCTCTCTCACCTCAAGACCCATGTCAGCCTGGTAGCCATTTGCAAGCCAAGGCCTGACTACCTTGAAGAGGTGGCACAACTACACCCAAGACATGATAGCAGCCTTGGTAGAGCTGCGTCTTTGGAAGTTGGTCATCTCTAAGCCAGGAGCCGTGTCTAGGCGTTGAACCTAGAGTTAGTGTCTTGCGTCATCTCAACATTGTAGTGCAAATCAAGTCTGGAAGGATTCTGTTGGAGTTCCCCTGTTTTGACCTTATAAGCCTGGCATCACTCTACTAGCTTAGTTAGTAGGGTCAGAAGTCCACTAACGACCTAGTAAGTTTGGTAGTGGCTGCTAGCGTGGAGAGGAGGCCGCCCTGACAACCTGCGTCCATTTCACTTGAAAGTTTTGTGATCATGCCAAGGCCCTTAAAACTACAACCTTGAGGAACTAAGAAGGTGTTATGCCCTTAGATGGGGTAGGGTCTGTCAGAGCATGGAGCTGAGCTGTGATTTGTCGTTGTTCTCCTATACCATACTTGTACTTGATATTCGTTTCTGTTGCAAGTTCAACCTCAGTCTTCCTTTTTCACTTTAGAGTATAGAGTTAGCTTTCTTGGCACACACATCCCGGACATTGGCAAGGCCTCCTTGCTACATGAGAGCACGCAACGACTTTGTCTATGCACGCTTTGCAAACCCAACATGAAACACATGAGACCAGAATTGAATGGAAAGGAGATATGAAGAGTAGTTAGTATCCAATGAATATTCAGGAACTATCGAAGAAGATATTCACATGAAAAAACATAATTATGAGTATTCTAATTTATGCATGGTGAGAATAAATCATGAAGAATATGGAATCATTGTTTCATATTCTTCATGAAAAATATTTTTTTTCAAAACCAGAGTTTATTCTTTCAAACTATTCTGTTTTGGAAAATATTCGTGAAAAATTCCACTTAAGAGAAACATTTGTGTTGTATACTTAGTTTTCACAATACTAATAATTATGAAAATTCATTATAAAAAGGATGTTCATGAAATTTCATCAATTGTAGGAGACTTTTCAACTGCCCATATTGTGACATGGTCATCATGAGCTCATGTTTATAGAAAACCTTAAATATTCCACTAAGTAATTTCCAATTTATTATTCATTTTCTTGCCATATGATGATGATGATGATGATTCATTACACCAATTGAGGGTCAAAATTCCTTTGTGGTGGAATTAGTTACATATTGCTTAAAAGTATGGACTAACCAAAGAGGATCCTTGACAATGGCTTTCAGTTCTAGTTTTTTTAACTAATTTTAATAAAGAGAGGATAAACTATTTTTTCATGTCTCCTCCCATGCCAATCGGCAACAAAGAGATTTTTACTTTTTAAACCACGAAACTACCATTTTGGAGGGTTTTGAAGTTTACTTTGGTATGTGGGATGTTTATAGTTCATTAGCATGGGGGCTCCTTGGTCTTTTCTTGATAAGATCGTGATTTTTGGTATCTTTTCAATTATCACGTAGGAAGAAATATGGCCTTTTCTTTCATAGGAGGGTAAAAAAAGAACCCATTTATGTAAGGACATCATAAAAACTTTATTCTATGAATGAAATCCTTCGCTAACTAGGTCAAACTGTTGTACTTGAGGGTCTTCATTCTCTAAGCACTCTAACATGAGGATCCAGGGGTGAGGAAAACTTCATCAAGGTATCGGCCTAGCCATCAAAGGATTACATGCAAACATGTTGTATTGCTATAAGAGCACTACATGTCACGTGATGAAGGTATCTCACCAAAACCATCCCAAGAAGTCCCTCATGTTTCAGAATATGAGTAATAATACAAATTTGGATGAATGAGTGTGAAGATTCCTTCATGGTGCGAAATATGAGGGAAATGATGGAAATTTGTTCAAACGTTGGATTCTTTTTTGCTTATTTATTTCTTATTTAGAATAAAATAATGTTTCATTGATCATTTGGAGTTTCAAAGATAACAAATGCTTTTGAATGACTTTTTCCCATCTTTGTAGTAGTGGGCTCCAAGAGGAGACACAATTTGACAAGATCCCCACAAGTGAGTAAGAAGAGGGGTTTATATGCTGTTTTCATTTCTTTAGTTGCCTTAGAAGTTGTGAACATTAGAATGAACTTAGATGATATGAAAGGCACACATGTGGGAAGATTAAGTGAATTATGAATGTTTTGGGAATGGGACAATGACAAAGGGGTCAAAAGAATGGGGAGAAGGCTGATTGGCCTGTTTTGCACAGGTTACTTCTTTCTTCTTGATTTTGAATGAACGGGAGAACTAATTAGTTGAGTTTTATACGGGTTAGATTTGGAGGAGAATTCTGGAAGGTGGCTGAATTTGTGAAATCATGTATGACATTCTAGGTTCTAGAACGTTATTTAAAAGGATTGGAATGTTTCCTCAGGCTACCTCAATCGACGGCGGTTTGTTTCCAAGGGAGCTCATGGAGCGTGCGATTTCGCAGTCAAGGTTTGTATTCCCAAATGCACTTTCAGCAGCAGCTTCCGAACAAATTGGCAGCCAGTGCTGCCGCCCCGCAGCGCCAGCCGCACGGCGGCTTGGTGAGGTCGTCGCGGCGGCGTGCGCCTCAGCAGCCGACTTCGCAGCAGCAGGCGGGGGCAGGCGGACAGTTTGCAACCCAGCAGCTACGACCAACGGCCGTCTGAGCCTCAAACGTCTTCAGCCAGACCTGAATGGAGCGGACATCCATGGCTACTGTTTCGTGAGTTCCGCACGACGACCGCGACACTGCTGGAACAGTGAACAGAGTTGCAAAGCAGCAAAGGCTCCGCTCGCCATTGGATATAGGGGTACTCCGTCTGTGGACGAAGTATTCTGTCATTCGAGCCTGCCCCCAAAATCCCACTTCTCACCCCGCCGCCGCGGTTGGGAGTCATTCGCCCCCTTCCGTTTCGAGCACAGGGCTGAACGGGGCTGCACGGACTTCGCTTCTGCCGCTTTGGCCACCTCTCTCTCCTCCCTACACCCGTTCGCGTGCTGCATTCGATTGTGCCGTTCGCATCACGCTTCAGAGCTTTCGAGTGTGGAGGCAAGGTGCACAGGCAAGTGCAGTCTCGGGGTGAAGGAACGAAGACGCGCTTCGAGCTGCTGATGTCGACGAGTGTCATCCAAGCCATGGCGACGGTGCCGCTGCTCGCGGCGCTTCTCCTGCTGTTGACCGCAGCCTCAGCCCCTGCTGCAGCCTACCGCATTCCTTTCTCTCGAGCCGTTTCGTCCCCATCCTCCTCCTCTTCCTCCGCCGCATCCCTCTCGTCCCTTCCCACCTCTCTCTCCGACTCACTCAAGCCGGAGGCAGCGCGCGCTCAGCTCCAAGCCACGCTGGTGAACCTCACAGCCGCGCTGCGGGACAACGAAACCGAAGCCGCCGCCGGCTACTTCGCCGATGGCGCGCTGTTGCTGCCGCCCGGCGCTCCAGCTAGGACTCTCGCAGACCTCGCGGCGCGGGAGGCCTTCGTCGCGGAGCTCGCGGCGTGCCCCGCCACGATCCAGCTCACCGTGGCCGACGTGCTGGTGGGATTCGTGCCGATCTCGGAGGCGGCGGCGGCGGCGGAGGTGCACGGCAGCAGCGGAACGCCCACCGTCGTGGCGCGCATCAACTACGTGGTGTTCACCAAGGCGGGGGCGCTCGCCGACGCGGGCAAGCTGCTCACGCAGTGGACGGGCACCCTCGTGCCGCCGTCGCCCAAGGAAGAGCCGCAGCAGCAGGCTGCGTCGTCGGCGTCTCTCGCCGACCAGCCCAAGCAGTACACCTGGGAGCTGGTGCTGGCCATCTGGAGCTCTGACGCGCACCACCGTCCTCATCAGCCCAGAGTCAGCGTCAGCACCGACAGCGAGGGCGAGGCGCTGTTCGACTTCGAGGACTGGGAGGGCAGAGGCAGCTCTGCCGACGCGACCGACTCCAATGACGTCGGCGCCGACATGTTCGCCGCGGCTCTGGAACGCGCGCTCGGTGTGGAGGAGGCTGAGGTCCTGGAGGGCGGCGCGGGGGCGCTCTACGTTTCGGACTCTTGCGACGCGGCCGCCGTGCAGGCACAGCTGCAGTCGCAGCTGGACGGGTTCTCCGAGGCGCTGCGCGAGGGCGACGTAGTGGGCGCCGCGGGGCTGTTCTTCCCCCCCGCGCTGGAGCTGCTGGCGCAGGGGCGGCCCAGGAGCCTCGTAACCACCACGCTCCAGCTGACGCGCCTGCTGCAGGTGCGCGTGAGATGCCACGCGCTACCCTGCCCCTGCCTGTGCCTGCTTGTGCTCGCGTCGCCTTCGCCTGTCCGTCTGTCGCGCAGATGGTGCTGTGGGTGCTGCTGCTCTTATTTCTACGCCTGCAGCACCACGACTACCCATGCCAGAGGTGGCATGGTGCCACCTCTCACCCTCCTGCCTCAATCCCCACACCCCCAACCACCACCCCC
>SZWC01003360.1:5944-38285 GCA_023375785.1 Penium margaritaceum
TCTCCCTCTCACTTTCTCTCTTCCTCCCCCGGCCCCCCCACTGTCCTTGCTCTCTTTTATGACCAAGTTGTCCTTGAAGGATCTTTGTTGAAAACAACACGGAGCAAAGTTGCATTGTTCCTTCACAATGATGACGAGCATGGATGGAAAAAATGGTGCACCTTCTTACCAAAGCTGCTGCTGGGTGCTGTCATGTGGGGGTTGGTTACGACGTGAAAGAAATGTTGGTGGCGGCTCAACACATCACAGCCGCAGCTCCAGTTGACACTGCAGCAGCCCGTGCGGCCATGCATGAGCAGCTCCACAGCGGCAGCCATTCGCCATATGCCCTCTTCAGCTGTTGACTGTCCGTACCGCGGTCTTGCGTCTGCTCAATGACTTGCAGGAGCTGACCAGGCTCTTTCCAAACACGCACACTCACTCGACCCTTGCAACAGTGCCAGAGCTTCTCACTCTGTCTGCGCCACCCAGTGGAGCCCCGTCTCCTCCCGCCCCTTCGTCCGACCCAGGGGCTGTTGTCTCACCAGCCGCCCCATCCTCAAGTCTGCACCCGCAGCTTCAGCCGTGCCAGAACCGCCTGGCAGCAGTGGACCATTCAGTGGCGCTGGCAAGCGACGTGTTTGTGTTCACATACGAGGGCAACATGGCGCGTGCTGTACAGGGCCACCGCAGATTCTACGGGCACCGCAAGACCATCATCCCTGACAGGTAAGCAACTGTCTCGCTCCTTCCCTTGAGGCAATGCCAGGAAGCAGTTTGGTCACATGATGGTGGGTTCCAGCTTTGCTTGCATATGGAGGCAACGGCCAGTTGCAGGATGATGCAATTTCTGCACTGCACTGTGGAAGAATGTCTGTCGCTCCTCTTTTAAAACTTGTTGTTTTGATTTTCAAAATGCAGGCGAGCTCTTACCAAGCTCATCGACGCATTCGACGCCGGCGCCATTGCGTGGGAGGACATGGCAAGGCAAATACAAAGAATACACAAGGACCGAATGGGTGCGCCCAAGGCACGTAACAAAGATCCTAACAACCCCAAGCAGGAGGATAACTTCTATGCCAACCCACTTCCTGGGTGCATCTGCTCTGTTGCATCAAGCGGACAGAAGCGAGTTCCCAGTAGGATGCAAAAACAAAGAGGTCGTGGCTGGCAAGATGTTGAGATTAAGGCTTTCCCAGTTGTCTGAAGCAGATGATGTCAAGGTGGCAAAGAGAAAAATAAAATAATAAAAACTCGTTCATTCTTCAGACGTTCGAAGTTGATGAGGCAAATGCGAATTCACCTGACACATCAAGCTGGCTTCCTGATGGAAAATGTAGTAAATGTCGTGTGAAAGTCGAACAACATGAGAGGTATGTTGAGAGCTCTCATGCAAGCTTATGACTATGTTGTCAAATGTTTAGAAAAAGAACTGGTACTTTGTCACAATTTTTTTTCTGTAGCCCAATGTTTCTAGAGTCAATACCTCGCTCCATGGAAGGTGGGTTTGTCACAAGGCCATGCCCATAACTGAGGTGGGAGATCCTCCCTCGCATAAACAAAAATGGGGCATTTGCATGTACTTTTTTTTTGGTTTGCATCAAGTGCCTAAGTTCTCATTTTCAGGTCGGAAAATGACAAGGAACCTTTGAACTTACACCCAAACATGTGTTGGGGATATTTAGCAAACATTGCAAGGACAGTGTAACATCAACTCAGAAATCTCTCGAGATTGATGTGGATACAAAACTCAGGGTATCCTTGCACCCACTTCAAATGCTTGAATTAAATTTTGAACTACCAAGTGTCCTCCTATGTTTTCCCCTCATCACTGTGAACCAGAATGATATCTGATTTCCACCTCACGTAGAATTGTGCAAAGTGATAGAGATGAAGCTCGGGGGAACGAAAAGGTACGTTTCTAGATTATTAAGTGAATTTTCTGAAAATGAATAAGGATGACATCAAGTACCACGTACAATACAAAGCAGGTATGCAAAACCCTAAACCCTAAACCCTAAACCCATAAAAAGTGGGTGAATGCACCCAGGATGCTGTCTCTTAGCCTTGTACATAAATGTTAAGAAACATGCTAGAAAAGTGTGCACACATGAAGTCTCATGGAGGTGATGGGCCACAATTCCAAAAGCAAAGGAAATCTTTGTCCAATCCAGAATTCATCAGGATTTCACTCTTGACGAAGGAAAACAAGCATAGCTTGCAGGATCTCCAGCCAGGTGTCCGGAATACCTGCAGAATAGGGTCATTACATAAATGGCCTAAGTCTTCAAGCATATCCATGGGGGGCAGGGGTTAGCAGCAGCAACTACAAACCTGGTAGGCACCAATGGGAGCAGTCTGGCCTTCCACCAGGAAGCCCTGAATAAATAGATGGATGGCCATCTGGTCTTGGTAGACTCATCGTTGTTACATCCATGAAGGAGACTTTGATGGAAAGGCTCTCATTTGTGCCACCGGCATGTAAATAGCCTTGCAAAAAGCTATTGAAAGATGTTGCCTCCTCCATCTCCTTTGACATGTTCTTCTCAGCAAAATTTTCAAGAGCGACTGGTTCCTCAGCACTGCATGGCTCATGGTGGGAACTGTCGAAGGAGAAATGACGGGGCGAGAAGGACCTCAGGATAATGTGCCTCAATCTTCCAGCTCCTCGGCCCAATTGAGCAATTCTTTTTATGGACAACGCAAGTGCCTTCTGACGGGCTTCCTCTATCTGAAGCTGGCTGAAGGGCGCCATTATTGTGAAGCGTCCATTGGATAGCTTGTATTGGTTCCACCAGTGATCTGAGAAGACATGGAATGGAGTTACAGAAAGAAGTGTTAGGTCATCAGCATGTCTCTGGGTATACCAGGAGAGACAAATTGAGAGGGATGAACGACCTGTGGCCAGGACAAATATGTCATAATCATGAGCAAAACCAGCCCAGTTGTCAAGTTCCTCCAAGTTAAGGATCCCAGACGAGTTTCCCCTATGCGTTGTCTTGACGAGGAAGTGAGATCTGCACCCCAAATGTACACGACAGATCCATTTTCAGAGAACCGCCAATGCCATCTAGCATGACTTTGAGACCGTTGTCGTCAGGTGCTTCACACACCTGAAGTATGAGATGCGCTGAGGGTGGGCACCCCAATTGAAGCTTATATGAGATGGCCCACGTGTAACATTCCCTGGCTCACCCAGCTGAGAGCGGATGGAACATATCAAGGCTTCAAACATGTTTCTCGTGATGCTATCACCAACAAAGGCCACATTACGTGAGCCGAGATCCCTGAAAATTTCTTGTGAGCTGAAGCGGGAAAGATCACATGAGTCGGGCTGCCAACGGTACTGTGTATATGTGAACGATTGCCTTCCGTGCTGGATGCAATTTTGTTTCATGTTTATGAACGGGCAGCTTGCATCGTAGAGAGGCCATCGGTAATCTTTCACCCACTGGCCTGCTGAGAGATTGCACCTAATTGCAATGTCGGTGCTCATAAGAGACTTAGGTTGATGTAAGTGCCCCCTTGTGACTTCTTCGCCTTGCCCTGCAGTTGCTCCTGACGGAAACACCATCATACCTCTATCCCTTGCACGTGACAGTTCAGAGCCTGCAGAAAGATACCAAATCTGAATTCAGACAGCCTTGGGAAGACAGAAAATGTTTTAGGACGGAAGCACCTTACTAGAAGGACCTGCTGGTGGAATGCTGAGACTGGGAGTTTTGTCAGAGTTTTCGCGTTGCTGACGAAATTGGCGCCCTTCACCTGACTGACCACATGCAGTCAGTTTAACTTCTGGCAACATCTGCCATGAAATCGACTCTAGAACAGAAGCTCTTGCCCGAAGCGCAAGGAGCATTTCATGTAACTCAGCCTCGTCATTTTCCAAGCTGCTTTTCCGCTTCAAACGACTTTTGTAGTCCATGACTTCACTCCGTAGCATCTCCTCGTAGGTGAGATTAAGGCTTGAAGGGGGCCAGGCTACTTCTGAGAAATGGAAGAGCACTCAAAGCATGTAAGAATTGCACGATGCACTTTCACTCCTCAGACTTTCACTCCTCTAAGAATGGCTGCGGTAAGTTGCCGCAGTCATGCGGCAACGGAAGGACTTGAAACATGCGCGTGAAGGAGATGGCATGCCTGTTGGTCGATGTTCGACAACTTAAGATGCAAAGTGGAAAATTTTGCGGAAAAATCGTAATCACCATGAAGGTGCCATGACCATGAGATGAAAGACGATAGCTGTCTAGCGAGAGATGGAAGAAGAAGAACAATGAATAACGATGAGTCACTCATCATGAGTGAATACAAGATGTGAGTCCTCATACAACGATGAGTTTCTCACCTTCATTTGATACATTGGAAATCTGGAGTTTTGTGTTCGAGTTCAGTCTAGATGCGGAGGCCGGTGTGTTGGCCAATGCCGAAGTTTTTGAGACATGAAAGAGGTACATAAGCCAGATTGCGAGGCCCGCGAGACAAAGAAGAATGAATACTATGTGAATCAATCGAACCTTGAAGAAAGGCCTGCGCGCTGAAAATTTTAAATATCAACTGTGTCAAACCATGGCTGCTTGAAGCTTCAGATGAAGCTCGTTTTCGTTCAACAACGTACTTTGCTTCTGGACAGCTTGCTCTAACGCCTTCGGCGATGGTTCCTCTCTAGAACCATCCCACCAAGATGGAAGGCGAACGGGTTCCGAGGCTGACCTGCCCTGAAGCGTGATTCCCCGGGGGCTCAGCATCATTGCGCAGTTCCTCTCCAACAGCTCCGCAGAAAGCCCAATGCTAGCCTTCTGTGGCATGGACCGCCCAAGAGCGCAGAGCAGAGCGCCTACGGCGCCCCGTGAAAATGGCGACCCGAAACTCATTCCACTTACCTTCCCACTTTCGAGCAGGCCGTTGTCGACCATTTTCTGACGTCCTTTTCTTGGGTTACATAAGTAATGGTTACGTCCATTTACTTCTACCGAATATGTCTACTTTTCTATCAGTTGCCATAACTTATCTCAAAACGTTGAATATGTGAAAATTCTCACTTTTAATGTCTCATGTTGAAATGTTTACGATATTTTGGAAAACACATAAGGAGATGATGTTACGAGGGCTCATAAATAAGTGGTTCACAAGTAAAAGGTTAGCGGAGCACTAAGATTTGAAAGAATCGGAAATTTGACCATTTTTCATCAACTCCAGGATTCTGAATTTCGATCACATATGTAAAAACCTGAGACATATGAATGGGACATAATTGAGGTTGAATGTGCTTGTCGAATGCGACTCGTGTGAAGCCACAATGTCCTTGGTCGCATTTGGAAATTCCTTTAAGAGGATGGGGGTTTTTCTTTGGGCAAAAAAAATTGATTCGTGTCTTCAAAATATTTTGCAGACATGGAGACATTGACCGAGCACTACCAAAGTCCTTCTGTTCACCTTTGTGGGGGTAGTCAAATCTAGGCGAAACTCCATGTTTAGCACGTCAAGAGTCAAGGAAATATGCCCAAATCATTCTCAAAAGGTTAATCAGGTATTCCGGGAAATTGTGCGAAGTGGACCATGAATGTGACACTCCCGACTTCTCACCTGACTTAGAATCTATTGTGAAGCTTCCGAACCTTGCTCCCACTAACGTAGCGACACTCTCCATTCAGCATCCGCACTAGCAATCCTCCAAGTGCATGCAACGGCAAGGGTTCAGTTAGTGAGATGTGCAACACCTCATAAGCTCCAATTGCTTGGTAATATTGAGAAAAATGACAATTAACAAGCACACACCATACATACCATACATGTCCATACACGTGTAGAATTGGCACAGGTGCGCAACGAGAAGCTTTACTATCCACACTCACACACCCCACTCTCAAGCAGTCTCAGGTAAGGGGCAAAGCCATAAACGTTTTGTGCGCTAGTGCCTTGTTCAGGAAGTCAGCCCGTTCCATGTCCGTGCTGACCCAGACAACGGAGATCGCATGTCATTCCACAAGATGACACACAAAATGATGCTCACGAGTAATGTGCTTTGTGTGTGCATGAAAGACACTAGAGTTCTCTGCAATGGCAAGAGTACTCTGGTTGTCACAGTGCAAGGAAGGGAATGCCACAACTCACGAAATAGACGTTGCAGCCACATCGCCTCGACAATCCCAACCCCCAGCACAACATACTCAGCCTCTGATGAGCTACGTGCAATGCAGCCTTATTTGCCAATGCACCAGAACACAACAGTTCCACCTAGCAGGAATATACAACTTGTCCGACTGTGCCCATCAGGGCTCCATGTCCAGCCAGTCTCTATGTAGCCGTCAACTACCACTGAACACTACCGTCAAAATCAGAGTCTGAGGTACGGTAGAGACCACGTAGTACAACACTGGTCCAGCTGCGTCGGGGGCTCTCTCCCGGGGCACTGCAAAAACAATGACGAGAGGTTGACAGCAAAGGCGATGTCGGGTCGTGGGGTAGTGGCCAAGTGGAAAAGAGAGCCAATGAGGCGCAAGAACAAGACCACATCCATTGTCTCCCCCAGCTGTGGTGGATCATCCGCTTTCAGAACACCATGCTCGTCGGGTTTGATGAGGACGGAGGCTCTGCGAACTACACCAAGGAGGTCAATAAACCACTTCCCCATAACGCATGCATAACGTGCTTGATACAGTATGATTTTCCAACACTGACGATCACGTACAATCTCCATCCCACGAAAAACCACTGCAGGATCAAGGTCAATCATCCTATAGGCAACATGAAGGATTGCCTTGGCCTCCTTCCTAGCCTCCATCAAAGGAGACGCAATCAGGAGGTCACCAGGATGGCAGTGAAGCAGTTTTTTGTACATCTGAGAAAGAGGGACGGGTCGGTGTCACTCACTGCACTTACCTGGCACATGTCAATGTGCTAGTGCTCATATGGTTCTAGCACCGGGGTGACAACTTCAGGCCGTACAAAGCCTTGCGCAAGCACCAGACCTTGTCGCCGACCTCAATCCTCGATGGTTGGACTATGTAGATCTCCTCCTATAGGTTGTCATAAAGGAACACATTGTTCACATCCATCTGGTGCAGCTCCTATTCACGGTGAGCGATAGTCCAAATAGAGCATGAGCGATGGTCATGCGGCCAACGGGTTCAAAGGTGTCAGTGAAATCCACATCCTGAACCTGTGAGAACCTCTTGGCCATCAAGCAAGTCTTGTAGCAATCCAATGAGCCATCAGGCTGCACCTTCTTGCAAAGGAGCCACTTGGCCTTTACATACTTCCGTCCAGGCCGGAGGTCAACAAGCTCATAGACACGTTGCTCACGGATGACTCCTAGCTCATGCTCATAAGTAGCATGCCACAACTCTGAAACCTGAGCCAAGAATGCCTCCTTTAACGTGCTTGGATGAGGCACCGTCAAGGGAGAGCTCTGGGCGGTTAAGACATACCCCTCCAAACTCGGCATGACCACAACTAGGTTGGATGCAACATCGCAAGCGACCGAGAACTCTTGGGAGACTAACTCGTGACCGACAGGCTATGCTGGGTATACCATAGTGTAGTTTGTCGTGAAACTTAGGCTAAGGGCCTTCGTGCCAGGCTTACCACTTTGAACACAGCGAGTCGGGAATCTAATCACTGATTCAACAGTCCGCTGAGCCCTAGAGGCCTGTTGTCGAAGACGAAAACCGGGCTTGCAAAAGTAGCCCAACGTAGATGTTCTCGTCTCGGGCTCTAGAGCAGGCTGCTAGGCCAAGGGGTTGTGGACTCGCAGGGAAGGAAAGAGGGTGCATGAGAAACATGGATAGGTATTGGCTTGTACATATGGGAAGCAGGTGCAGGCACAGGAGTAGTGGAATGGGGATGCTGCCACTGGTTTGGGATAAGATGTTCCAGAGGGAAGTGACGCTAGCACCGGATCAGGTGTGCCAGAGGGGACTTATGCTCGCACGGGAGCACGTGTGCCAGGGGGGACTAAACTGACACGAGATGAGGTGTGTCAGATGGGCCTGGCGCTAGCACGGGAGCAGGTGTACCAGAGGGGACTGACACTGGCACGAGATCAAGTGTGGAAGAGGGAACTACTACTGGCACACGATCAGGTGTGCCCGAGGGGACTGCTGAGACCATTAAACCCATAGCCAAGATGGCCAGATCATCAACAGTCCAAGACCTGACCAGAGGTGCGGAGGCCCGGACGGACCCATGTGCAAGACGAGACTCCCCCATCCACCGAGAAGCCACACAGGTGTGAACGTGGTTGTTGGCCAGCGATAGAATATCATACAAGTCGCAATTGGTGAGAGCCTCAAAGAAGAGAGCGCCTAGCGACTCTACAACTTGATGGAAAGCGGGGTCTTCAAAGAGCCAAGCTTTCAACCGTGGAGAGATACGGAGGAAGGTACACATGCTATTCTGAGGTGAAACCTTGCACCCTTGCTGGTCCTTTGTATACTAGACGTAGGCCAGGAACTCTCAAATGCAAGCAAGATAGAGATCGGCACGATGGCCAAACCATAGCTTGTACGTCGTGACATGGTCTAGAAGAGAACCATGCGGTAAGGGATTCCAGACCCACGTCACGTAGGAGAAGCCCTCAAACGGAAAGAAGTATGGACTTCCGCACTTAGACAGCATGGCACAGACCGTATCCTCCATGGTGTAGTTCCAACGCTTAGACACACTATTTTGTTATGGTGTAACGGGAGCGGAGAGCTGGTGAAAGACACCGTACTCAGCAAAGTAGGCATCTATCTTACCTAAGAACTCGCCACCACGATCAGAGTAGAGCGTGTGAAGGGTGTGACAAGACTGGTGCTTAGCCATCACCAGTCACAGTCGGATCGCCAGGGCATCATCCATCTTGTGGTGGAGGCTGTAGACCCACTACATCCGGGTAAAGTCATTAGTCAAGGTGAGAGAATATTGGCCCTAATCTGAGAGGGACTCCACTGGGAGAGGACCGAAGAGGTCTAAGTGGACCAAATCTTGTGGGCACAATGCCCAATAAGTAGAGTCAGGATAAGAGCAACGATGCATCTAGCCCTGGGTGTAAACCATACAATCGGTCCTGGGCAACTTCTTGAAGGAAGCTACGTCAAGACCGAGAGCTTGCTGTATTGAAATGAGCTTTGACACAGAGTTCGTCCGCACGTGATAGAGACAAAAATACAAAAAGCGCTTGTGCTCATGGGAGACAACACTAGTGACAAGCATACCACGTATAGAGGGAGTGCAAGAAGAAGCAGAGGGAGTGTAATGAGACACACGATACATGCCATCAACAACTCGAAGAACAATGACACGGATTTCCAGAACAATTACAATGGAAGAGTCAACATAGTGCTCAATAGTGAGGCCTATCCCAGTGCATGCATGAACAGAAAGAAGGCTAAGCTCAAGAGCAGGGAAAAATAGCACATTGGAAATGTACAAGGGGTAATAAAAACCATCAAACCACACAACCCCAATTCCATGGACAGGGAACGACTGACCACATGTTGTGTGAACAGACAACACGGATGCAACATCGGAGCATAACAACATTTCTACGAAAATCAGTCATGTGATGGATGGCACTGGAGTCAATGATCCATGTACCACTTGGCTCACACCCAATTGCCAACATTGAACAACATGCCATAGAATACTCTGTCTTTGTTGGACGTGAAGTAGGGAACTCGGGATAATGACGAACAGCACGGACCTGTGACTCGTCAAGCCAGTCGTTATTGTTAGGTCCATCCTCATCACGAGATGACTGTGCTCCCCCACAAGCATCATCAAAGACAACAGACACTATGATAAAAACTGTCTAGGGACCACCCGGTTGTGACAAAAAAATCATAGCTCCCTAAGTATGAAGCACCAATGGCTAAAGAAGGTTTCTGATCGTGCGATCATGAGGATCC
Source organism: Penium margaritaceum (assembly GCA_023375785.1). Taxonomy (NCBI): domain Eukaryota; kingdom Viridiplantae; phylum Streptophyta; class Zygnematophyceae; order Desmidiales; family Peniaceae; genus Penium; species Penium margaritaceum. The sequence goes on from SZWC01003360.1 coordinate 15,814, forward strand.
ATTACCACTGCTGCCTAGTGAAGCGGTTGTATCTCCTACAGTCGTGGACACGGCGCGACCCATCGGTGTGTTACCGGAGGACATCCACTACGAGTGTACCGCCTAGAGGTTGTGCATGATCTAAGGCCAATCAAGTAGCTACTCACACTCTGTGTAGCAATGAGTACACCCATAGTTGTAGTAATGGACAAAACGTCCACTGCCATTGCTCGTCGGCTGCTACTAGTATAGTTGTCCCTTGTTTTTTCCCCTTCCTCTCCCATGCAACCACTGCAACACCCTCAGTTTGAGCGCTTGGGATAGAGGAGGAGGAGGAGGAAGTGGTGGAGGTGGGACTGGCGAAATGGGACACAGGCGTAAGAGGGATGGTAATGATCTCTGTAACAAGTGGACTTTGATGATGGACGACAACAGCCTCATGAGCCGATGTCACGTAGAGAAAGTACTGATGAGCCCAAGGAAGTAGCTACAATGACTCTGATAACTCAAAAAGGGTTGCACGGTCAAAGCTCGTAAAGAGCTTCATATGGTCCAAATGCACCTCCATCATGATGGCATCGAGTGTCCACAGCTGCGTCCTCTCACCAGTCCCAAGGCGCAAATAAAGGTGCATGGCACGCCTCTAGTAGTCTGTTATGAGCTCCATGGAAGATTGGCAGATGAAGTGGAACTCACGAATCCGATTCTTCCTCGTGACATGGGTCTTTGCAACGAGTAGTGTCAGGGCCACTCCCAGCCTTACCACGGATCTGCTCCAGTCCCCGTCCTGATCTCACCTGGAACAGAACGGAATTTGACCATACTCTCCCGCAGCATGACCTAAAACAGACCGCGCATCGCTCTCGCTTCTGTTTGGGCCTGGTGAGCGTTGCGGGTCTGATACTAGCTCAGGTAGTAGGGCTAGATGTCCTCAGATTCAGCCCATACGTGAAACAGGGTCTCCTAGAAATCGAAGTCCTCATCTTTATCGCATCGGGGCGGAGGTATCTCCAAGTCCTTCGGTCAACCCTCTGTGGGGAGGGCGACCTCAGGCTTGGGAGATGGTGGACAGGGTACAGGAAGACCACCAATCAGAGAAATGCCACCAAAGGTGAACGTTCCTTAACAACGTGGCTGATCGTGGTGGCAAGAAGGTGGCAAGGTGAGAGATTTTGACCCCAGATGCAGCTGATACATGCGCTCCTCAATGACGTCGTCCTCACGTGTGTCATCCTCCATCTCCTCATCCCAAGTGTCAACCTGTGATAGGGGTGTTGATGTTGTACTATTGTATAGGACGTAGACTGCTTAACGGATGGTGCAGCTCCAGCAGGTCCTCCTAGTGTCTCCTGTGAGGCCCCTCAACGACCCCTCAGTAACTCCACAATCTTTTGTAGCACGTCGGTCTGACGCTATTGTTGGCGGCACGTCTCATCCTGTGTCCAAAGAAGCTTGTCAATTGCGAGTAACTACAACTGTGGACTCATGATGCCCGAAGAGGAAAAAGAGGAGGGGTCTCCTAGCCCCTTGCCCTTGTCACAGACCGGCGCCATTGGTGCTGCTTAGTATGAATCCGAATGCCAACATTATCAAAATCAAGAGATGTTGGTCAAGGAGGTGGAACACTGGCAAAGATTGATGTTTCTACCAAAATGTTTGGCTCAGTGTTGGTGATGATGTCATCACCTACAATAATGATATCAGCATTAAAGATAAAATCAAGCAAAATTTGGATTGATGATGCGCCAGAGGATGATGAATGCGATGGTGGCGGTCTTTGTGCAAGAAAACCTTGAAAAGGTCGAAAACATCATGTTTAAGCTCTCAACCCAAAATTCGAAGAATAAAAGTGGATCTGAGGGAGAATTTTGTTTCCTAGATGCTACACGACACGAAATGAGGTCGGAGTGGATGCGATGGACATATTATCGTACCCTACTGCCTGTTGATTTCGATATTTAACAGCACCAGCATCAACATTAGCAAGAACAGTGTAGTAGCAACAGCAACGGCTGCTCAACCGCACATTACGCAGCTACGTTTTTGTGTAGTGTAGTAACAAAAACTACGAATTGCAGCAGTAGCAGCTTCATAGTTGTTGCACGTGAAAACCATGTGAGACTTGGCTGTCGTACATCGCAGCTGTGGAGCTTTACAACTACACGTCTACTAGGCAGCAACAGTTGAAGCCGCCACGGTAGCCGGAGGCAGTTGTTGCCTTGGCTACCGAGAGAGGGATTGATGAGGTCATCCCCTTCCCTCACCTTGTCCACAACCCAAATGAGACAACAAAAGGAAGTTAGATGCTGGTGTGAACAATGAATTTGCTGATGTCAGTCATCCCTTGTTTACATCAGCAGAGAGGTTGCTGATGTCAGCATTTCCTTAGTCAAAATTTGGACCAGCCGATGAGCCGTTGATGCTTCAATTGTACAACGTCAATCCGAAGTCAAGACCTTGACAAATATTTTCCACATAGTTAAGGCTACTTGTGGGTGGAATTGTCATTCTCGATGTCTTTTCATCAACAGGCATTATTTACCAAAAGCTGTCTAGTAAGTGATATCATCTCATTTTCCATCAGCTGAAGTACATACACTTTGCTAATACACTCTCGATCTAGGAAGGACAGGGTGACCATATCCGGAGACACAAGCGAACCCCTCCCTCATAAGTGTATATGAGGAGTGTCGTTGTTGGACACAAAAAAATTGCACTAAAGAATTATCGTGAGAGAAAATTCAAACGTAAGTTTAAGTCCAAAGAAAAAATACATTGGTGTACAGTGTTCATGGCTCTCACAATACACTCCCCCAGTACAATCAGACAATATACTTGAAGAGTTAGAAGGAGGGGTTGTGTGGAACATGTCTAATCCGGATGTGCATGGATCGGTTCCGTTAACAGTTTTGAAAAATGAGTTCATTGTCCGTGATGTGACAACCATTGATGATTTACATCAAACAACTTCAATGAGAAAATCACGAGGTTTTTAAAGATATCTACATAATCAAAGCTGCGGGTACCTTGGTGCCAAGAAACATTGTGAACACACATTGAAATATAAGTGGAACATTCATTATTTTACAAAGTGGGAGGCTGTAACGATACACTTCACTGATGTACATCTCCAATACACTCATGGGGTTTGGGGGAGGGGGGATCTAATCAAGTGACGCTGACAGGCAAGAAGATCCGGGAAAAGGGGAGCCATGCTGGAGGGTTGTAGGATGAAAAGGATGGCCTGTAGATGGTTGGGCAAAAGGGCATTGGTACCCGTTGCCACCCGGGTGAGGCACATTCATTGCCGAGGAGGTCGGTACAGAAGCCCAGCCGGGTGCCATACAAATCGATTGCACGGCGGTGGTGAACTCTCGCCACGAAGGGCTAGACTCCCACGTGCGGTGATCTCGACTGAAAGAAGGAAGAAAGACCTCACAAAGCACCAAGACAGAACCCCAAGTGCTAAGGCCTCGGTGGATAATGGGTATGCAAACAAAAGGATGCTCCAGAGGAATCTGGGGAGGGAATCATGCAAAAAAAATAGAAAAAAAAGTTAAAAACAGTTAACATAGACGGGATTCCACATATCATGTCTATAGATTTGTCAGTCCCTTGGTCAACCTCTAGAAAGGGCACCAAACTCAGTGGCTCCACCATCATGCCTCCTTTCTTTTAATCAGGTTTGCACCTCAACAATCTTGTCGAGCGACATGTTTGTCCATTGAAAAGCTCGTCAATTCACGAGCTTGTTGATCGACGAGCTCATCGACAGATGAGCTCATCAGGAAGATACGAAGCAGCCTCTGAGTTGAGAAGCAGTCTGGCTGTAGCTGCTTCTGATGCTGCTGCCCTTGCGTCCTGCTGATGTTTCTGCTGCCTCTGTTGTTGCTGTTGCTACTACCTCTACTGTTGTTGGAATGATTGCTCTACTACCCTGGTACTACTGCTCTTGTTGTTGCTACTATTGCTCTTGCAAAGGCGAATGTAGTACCTACTACTGTTGCATTTGCAAAGACGACTACTACTACTACCTGTGGCGCTATTGTTTCTTGTGTGGTTATGGGTACAACTCTTGCTTCTGCCAATGCTCTCCTATGGCTACTATTGCTGCTGTTGTTGTTATCACAGCTGTGGCTTCTAAAGCTTCTTCTTATGCGTTTACGAAGGTAACTGTTGTGGCTGCCTGTGCTGCTGTGACTGCCTAAGTGGTTGTAACTACAGTTTTGGCTTCTGCTTCTATGAGTCTACTAGTTCCTGCAGTAGCTAGAGTAGAGTTGTTGCCACTAGCTCTGAATGTGTGGCTGCAGCTGCAGCTGTTGCCACTGTTGTCGATCTTAAACTACAATATGGCTGCGGCTCCAAACGCTGTTGTTGCTTGTTGTTACAGTGTTACACAACAGTTGCAATAGCTAGAATTCATTAGGGCACGTAGTTCCATGCAAAACTCCCATGAGCTCTGGGTGTGATTGGCAGACAATGAAGGCCAAATCTGGCTAAGTCCGAAATGCATTAAGAACAAGGAGACAGTACAATGAGCCCTACTGAGAGCTTCTGTTCTGGGGACTGGCAGCTAGCCCGCCAGGCGCCGTCATCCCCGTCGCACCAAAAGGCATGAACAAGGAATGCCAAGGTCACATCCAGTGAAACCACACAAGAGAGGTCTCCCAAGGCACCGGAACAGTCTACCGGGTGCTCGGATCTTGACTAAGAAGAAAACGTGCAATATACCCAAAAACACATCCAGACTCTACAGTGACAGACTAGCATCACTGGCTAGCCAAGCTAGGCAATTATAGGCCTCCCGAGACGCCGGAAAATGTCACCGGACAACGTGGTCTCAGTCACATAAAAGCCACATATATCTGACAAAAATCAACAAAGGCTCAACCAATCGGTGTTTGGTCTCCTGAGGTACCGGTACAAACCAACGTGTACCCGGGTCTCGACCGCAAAGGGAATACACAACCTGTCAGTGCCAATATGTGTCTAATCATCATGGGGTCTCCCGGGGCACTGGCACAGACCACCAAGTGTCCGGGTCTTGACCACCGAGAAAACTCTACCAGTCATGTATGTGTGAACTAGGTGGCTAGAATGCACCATACATAACACAAAACAAGCAATGTAGCTGCTAGAGCATCATCGGAGCAAACCAAGAAGCTCTCACAACACAAACCTATCTGAGAAGATGCGTGGAATATTACTAGAAACACAGTCGCTGACTAGGCGTCAGTGCCTGGTCAGACGGTGACGAAAATCACAAGTCATACACACAACGGCAAGATTCTGGCTAGGAGACAAAAGTCACAGTATCAGAATACTTCAATAGCATTTGCAGAGAGAAACGACAAATGACAGGTCCAGGATATAAATATATGCCGCGGCGCACGGCGGGTGTCGCATGTGGTAGTGCAAGGTCTGTCCTAAAACCGGCCCAGAACCACTATTTTGGCCGTAACTCAGTGTAGACAAGTCAGAACGCTACGCCGTCTAAACCTAAACGTGTAGATTCTCAAGCCAGATGCTACAACTGGTCACATGCATACATCCGGCATCAAATGGTGGATACACACTACAAAAACATGCAAATCGGGCCCACGGCCAGTCCATAGATAAACTCTTACGTGCTGTAGAAGAACTACAGAAGGTCCCCGACAGCATCCAGGACTCTGGGGCGGTTGTCGATCAGCTCCAAGCATGTGGTCCACCACTAGATGATGCACCGGTGCCACCTGGGTCTGTATCAGGGATCTGCACGGGCATGGACACGGCCGAGTAGTTACAGTAAACTGTACAGGTCGACAGGAACGTCACAAATCACAACACTCCCCCATGACCCGATGGTACACATGTTCATATGCGTGCAGCACTGAAACGAGTGCAACAAAGTGCAGAAACAGTTGCGACACAGACAAACCCGATACTCAACCACTCTCAGGCAAGGGGTGAAGCCCAACAGAATGAATGGCCACCAGAAACATCCCGCAAGCCAATGACTTCGTCAAGAAATCAACACGCTGCATATCAGTGCCGACCCATATGACGGAGATCACGTGTCGCTCCACTAGATCACGCACAAAATGATGCTCAACCGCAATGTGCTTCGTGTAAGGATGAAAACACTAGAGTTCTCTGTAATAGCAAGAGTACTCTCGTTGTCGCAACGAAGCACAATGGTGGACACTGACTGATCCAACTCAAGGAACAGGTGCTACAGCCACACTGTAGTAGTCCCAACATACTCTGCCTCTGACAAGCTACGTGCAATGCTGTCCTGCTTCCCGCTACGCCAGGACACAGCGGTACCACCGAGCAAGAACATGTAGCCGGTGCTACTGCGTCCCTCTGGACTGTAGGCCCAGTCGCTATCGGTGTAGCCGTCAAGAACCACCGAACACTGCCAATGAAAGCAGAGTGCAAGGTATGGTATGGAGACCACATACCGCACCACTCGAACAGTCGCATGAAGGGCTCTAGAACATGGAGCTTGAAAAAACTATGCAAGGAGGTTGACGACAAAAGCGATGTCGGGGCGTGTGGTAGTGTCTAGGTACATCAAAGATCCGATGAGACGAAGGTACAAGGTCACATCCACTGTCTCCCCCAGCAATGTGGGATCTTCCACCGTTAGGACATCGTGCTCGTCAGGTGTAAGAGGTGTAGAGTCTATGTGCACTGCGCCAAGGAGGTCCCTGAAGCGCTCTCACACAACACGTGCGTATCGGGCCTGATGCAACACAAGTGTCCGAAGTTTGCGGTCTTGCACGATCTCCATGCAAGAAAACATTGTGGCTAGACCAAGATCCTTCATTGTATAGGTAGTTTGAAGGACCGCCTTGGCCTCCTTCACGGCCTCCATGGAGGGAGACACTATCAGAAGGCCGTCCACATTGACCAGGATGGCGGATAAAGAGAGAGGGATCTACATAGCTCTGTACATATCCTACAGGAGTCTTGGTGCCTGTAATCTACTGGTTCCAACACTGAGGAGACTGCTTGAGTCCGTACAAGGACTTGCGCAAATGCCGGACCCTGTCGCCGACCTCAAAGCCTGGTGGCTGGGCCACGTAAATCTCCTCATCCAGAGAGCACGTTGTTCACGTCCATCTAGTACAGTTCCCAGTCAGGCAGAGCCACCACACTGCACACAGCGCGAGCTGAGGTCATGTAGTCTACAGGGGTGAAGGTGTCAGTGTAATTGATGCCCTCAATCTAGGAATACCCCTTGACGACCAAGCAAGCCTTGTGGCGTTCCAGTGAGCCATCTAGCTTCACTTAATTGTGAAAGACCCATTTGACCTGAATAGCCTTCCTCCCAGTTGGAAGGTCGACTAGCTCGTAAACTCCGTGCTCTCGGATGGCAGGAAGCTCATCCTCGTAGGCAGTACACCAGGCGTCTGTATCCTCTTATGAGAGAGCTTCCCTCAGTGTGCCCAGATATGGCACCATCGAGGGAGAGCTCTGAGTGGCTGGTGCAAACCCCTCAGAGCTGGGCCTGACGACCACAAGGTCAGCTGCTGCATCATAGGCGATGCGAAACTCGCAAGTGACCAGATCGTGCCCTACAGGGTACGCTGGATGTACCTCTGTGTGATCTGTGCAGACACTCAGGCCTAGGGCCTTTGTGCAGGGATCACCACTCACAACGCTGCGAATGAAGCGAGTGAGGTGCGGGACCTGACACTCGCTGGACTCCGGAGACCAATGGTCGAGGACGACCACCGGGCTCCTGCGAGTAACCTGGGCTTAAGGGGCTCACCTAAGGCTCAGAGACAGGCATGACCACATCTGGTGAGGTCTGAGGGAAAGGGGCAGGTGATGCAGTGTGAGGAGATGCTGGTGAAATGACGGGAGACACAGGGCTTGGTGTGGAAGCAGGAGCGAGAGTAGGGGCAGGATCACACACAAAGGCAGGAATACCGGTGGTCATGGATATAGAATCATGGGTGCTTGTAGGATGTGAGGGAACAGGGGTAGAGATAGGCTGGGCTGGAGAGGTCTCCAGGCCGACAGCTATGAACGCTGGGTCATCAAGAGCCAGAGACCGAGAAGTGGAGGGGGCTCGATCGGACACATCAGCCGGACGAGAGGTGCTCATAGGCCCAGACTCCCCCATCTGTCAAAAAACCTCACACATAGGAATTTGCGTAACGGACATCGACATGATAGAGGTCAGGTCTCGGTAGGTGAGAGACTCGAAGAAGAGCGCGTCGCGCGACTCAACGATGTGAAGGTGGGTGGGGTCCCAAAAATGCCAGGCCTTTGATTGCGGGGAGATGTCCACAAAGACACACAGGCGACCCCGCAGGGAGACCTTGGAACCCTGCTTGTCCTCAGTGTACCACACAGAAGCCACGTATCCTCGGACACGAGGGAGACGTAGATCAGCACGGCGGCCAAACCAGAGTTCATACAGTGTAACGTGGTCCGGACGGGGACCGTACGGGAGGCATTTCCAGACCCACGTCATGTAGACAAATCCTTCAAATGTGAAGGACTCCAGGAGACCGCACTCAGACCGCATAGCATGAATCGCATCCTCCATGGTGCGGTTCCAGCGCTCAAAGACAACGTTCTGTTGAGGAGTAGTAGGAGCTGAGACCTGGTGAAAAACCCCGTGCTCGGCAAAGAGACTGTCCATCTCGCCAAGGAACTCGCCGCCACGATCTGAGCGGAATGTATGCAACATGTGGCGAGACTGATGCTCAGCCATCACTAGCCATAGGCGAACCGCGAGTGCGGCATCACTCTTCTAGCGTAGGCTATAGACCCACCGCATCCGGGTGAAGTCATCAGTAACGTTCACGAAGTATTGGCCCCGATCAGACAAAGACTCAACAGGGAGAGGACCAAGAAGGTCCGAATGGACCAACTCGAGAGGGCGAAGCTCTCAAGAACGAGAGTCGGGGTAGGTGCAACGATGTATCTTACCCTAAGCATAGAATAGACAATCGGTCTTGGGGAGCTTCTTGAAAGCGGCTGCGTCAAGACCGAGTGTAGGCTGTGTCCGAAGGAGCTTCGGCACAGTGTCAGAGCCTACATGACACAAGCAATGATGCAGTAGACGCTGGTGCTCAGTAGAGAGAACACCAGTGACAAACACACAGGCAGGAGGGAAAGGGGAGCAAGTAGAAGAAGAAATCCGAGGGACACAATACACATCATCCACAATGGAGGCATGTAGAACAATGATATGAGTATAAACAATGGTCACAGTCGCGGAGTCTGTAGTATGCTCCACAGAGAGTCCCATCAATGTACAGGCACGCACAGAAAGCAAGCTGAGCTTAAGGTCAGGCACAAAAAGCACCTCGGAAAGATACATGGGGCCAGATGGACCATCAAAGCACACAACCCCAACACACTGGACCGGCAATGACTCACCAGAGCCTGTGCGAACAGAGCGAACAAACGTAACAGGACCGATGACAACGAAGTCACTACGATGACAAGTCATGTGGTGAGTGGCAGCTGAAGTGATGATCCAAGTACCACCAGGATCACAACCTGAGGACGTCACTATGCAACAGGCAATGGAACACTCGGCCTTAGACAGGCGTTGAGGAATAGGTGAGGAGAATCGAAGAAGGGTACAAAGGTGAGACTCATGAATCCAATCAGTACTGTCAGGCCCATCATCATCACATGCCAGCTGTGCCCCCCCACACGAGTCATCACGAGCTACGAGAACAGACAAACAAACAATCTCTGAACCACTTGGCTGTGACAACACTCGTGTACCTCCCTGAAAACGAAGCGCCAGAAGGTGACAGAGCTCGGCGATGGTGCGGTCACGTGGGTCCGAGTCGCCACTATTCGACGCTGGGGAAGACGGAACAGTTGCGGTCATGGTCATCACGCGACCAGAGGCTGTGCTGCTCAACGCAGACCGTTGTGCGTGTGTAGCCTGAAGACCGCGAGTGATCCGCGTCCGGTCGAGCGGTTGCTGGCACTCAGTGTACCGATGAGCGCCTCCACAGTTGTAGCAATGAACAGTACCTCCACTGCTACTGCCCTGTGACTGCTGTTGTTGCGACTGCTGCTGGCCTGAACCACACCTCTTTTTGTCCTTCTTCCCCTGTGCCGCTGCTGCCACACCTTGCATCTGAGTCAGGGTAATCAGGGTGGAAGGGGAAGAGAAGGATGTGCCAGAGGATGGAGAAATGGACTCCAAGAGGGGCGTCGGTGGCGACGCGATGACCACTGCAGCAAGGGGACTCTCCTGATGGACCACGATTGCCTCACGGGCGGAAGTCACCTAGAGGAAAAGCTGATACGTCCAAGGAAGAAGCTGAAGGGAGGTGGAGAAGGGCTCGAGCACGGCGTCACTATACCCCGAGGAAATGTCTGCATGCTCAAGACAAACTCTTATCATAAGCGTGCGAAGCACCCACAACTGTGTAACTCCTAAGGTCCCAAGGCGTGTGTAGATGTGCATGGCCCGCCGCCAGTAATCGGCTGTGGGCTCAGTAGGTCCCTGTCAAAGGGAGTGAAAGGCGCAAATGTGAGCCGCGCGGGTGGCGTACGTCTCTGCAGCAAGCAGGGACAATGCCTGGTCCCAACCCCGACGTGGATCAGCACCCGCGTCTGTGCTACCTCTCCAAGGAAAGGGCAAAAGTCCACAAAACTCTCGTGAGACATGGCGTAAAGGAGTCCGCACATTTCCCTAGCCGCTGTCAGGAGTTGAGCGCGATCTGTAACCTGGTGCGGACTGTGATAGTAGGGCCATACCCCCTCTGAAGTGGCCCAGACCTGGAAACAAATATCCCAGCAGTCAAAGACGTCCTTGCTGACATATCGTGGGGGCGGTGTCTCGAAGTCCTTGGGTTGCCGCTCCGTAGGGAGAGCAACCACAGGCTGATAAGGGCGAGGAATGGGGAAGACACCGGGACGAGGAAAGTCGTTGAGGTAGGGATTGGGTGAGGATCGGATCAATGGAGAAAGGGAGCCATATGTCTGAGGGGGCCGAGAACTCGTCTGAAGCTGGAAAAGACGCTCCTGAAGCATGCAAATCTCCCTCTTGTGAGTGTCATCCTCCATGCCTGGCATGTCAGGGTCCTCATCCCAAGGATCAAGAGGTGGCGGGTTGTGTCCTGCTACTGTCCTTGGTGCAGATGCTGACTGTTGTGCAGAAGGTATGACACCGCTGACTCCCTCGGAGGTCTTCTATACGGCCATGGACTTACCACGAAGAAGCTCAATGAGCGTACGGATGGCATCAGCCTGCTACTGCTTTAGACGACGCATCTCATCCTGCTTACTCCGCATGTCCTCAATAGCCTGTGAGCGTGCGCTCATGACCTTTGTGGAGGAGGATGAGGGATCTAGTGGTCATTTGTCCCTGTCACCAGCCAAAACCATGTAAGCGCCCAGTATGTCAAACCAGTCAGATTGTAAAACTGTTTGTGTTTCTTGAGAAGTCGAAACGCTGGCAACGTTTGACTTTCCGACCCAAGAAATTGACCAAGGCAAGTGCTCGTGTCAGTAGTGGTTTGGTGACATCAGCATGGACCTGATGACATCAGCAAGGAGAATGCTTACGTCAGCACAGTGTTTTTTGACAATCCTCGTGGCTGTTGCCTCGCTACGCAGGGGACGGCAGCTCCGCGACAGCCGCGCGGAAGCTACATGGAAGTTCTGCAACAGCTTCTACTTGGCTGCTACTACTGTTGTGCTTGTGTCTGTAGTAGCAACCAAGCAGCTACTTGCATAGCTTTGGCTACAACTACGCGCTGCTGCTGTGCTACAACACTGCTGTGCGCTGGTGCTAATACGCATTGTTGCTACATGCTGGTGTTGTGTTGGTGCTGCACTACTGCTCTGCTGCGCTGCTGCTGTTGTTGGTGGTGCTTGTTGCTGCTGCTACTACTGCTCTATTCTGTTGCTGTTGTGTGCTGTTGCTTGCAGCTACTACTGGCTGATCGCTACTCATAGCTTGCTACTCGCTCTTTGTTGCTGCTGTTGCTGCTGCCCGCTGCCGCTTGTTGTAGCTACTGCCTGTTGCTACTGCTGCTAGCGCCGATGCCTGCAGCTACTAGCGGCTGTAGCTTGCTGTAGTTGCCACCTGTTGCTGCTGCTGCTAGCGGCTACTGTTACTATACTCTCATGTGCTAAAGGCGGGTGACGTCGGCGGCAGTCGGGTGATGTCGACAGGTCCCAGTGAATCGGCTGTAACGGTGACGCTCACTACTGTTGCTCTGCTGCGTCTTTGCTACACAACTCGGCGAGAATTGTCTCGTTGCTCTCATACCAGCAGAAGATGTGTGGAAGCTTCTTAACAACACAGCCGCTGAAGAGTCGCCAGTGCCTGTCAGACAGTGACGCCAGTCACAGGTCGTACACACAATGGCAATAGTGTGGCTAGGAGACACAAGTCACAGTGTCAGATTGCTTCAATAGCATTTGCAAAGAGAAATGACAAATGACAGGTCCACGAAATAAATACCTGCCGCGGCGCACGGCGGGTGTCGCACGCGGCAGTGCAAGGTCTGTCCTAAAACCGGCCCAGAACCATTGTTTTGGCTGTAACTCAGCATAGACAAGTCTGAACGCTAGGTCGTCTGAACCTAAACATGCAGAATGTCAAACCGGACGTTACGACTGGTCACATGCATGAATCCGGCATTAAATGGTGGACACACAATATAAAAACATGCAAATTGGACCCACAGCCAGTCCACCGATAAACTCCTACATACTGTAGAAAAACTATAGAAGGTCCCAGACAGCATCCAGGACTTGTTATATGGTCTGACAAACACGCAAGTGACCTTTTGACTCCTTCTACTCACACACACACACACACACACACACACACACACACACCACTTTTGCAGGTAACTGAGTAGAACTGAAGCTATGGAGCCATGCATCACTAGCGTCTCTGCCGAGTGCAAGATCGGTGGGCTCGACCATACTCATCTCTATTGGAGCTGATATCTTGCTGCTCCAAAACATTTGGTGATGAGCCATATGATGGCTGAAACATGAGAGATATCTTGAGAGATGCATGCACCACATACGCTCGTGGTCGATGTGGTTTGTTGTTTTATGTACCTTGTATGTTGTGCTTGCTGTCTCGTTATTCCCCGGGTTGCTGATCCTACGGGGCCACACGCTCAGTCGCTCTGAGGTGTGAGAAACCACGGCGGCCTTTTGGCCGACAGGTTTGGTTCAACCCTGGGGTTGGCAGCTGGAACCCACTTCGAGCTCTTCGAGTGGGTGGCCCAGTCAACCACGGCTAAGAGATTGCTCGTCACTGGCTCTCGTCACTCTCGCTTTCGCAACTCAACCAAGCACGTTTTTCACCAACTTCTTGTCCCACCCATCGCCATGACTGTCGTGTGTGTTGAGCTTGCGTAGTAATGAGTGCATGTCGGCCTTCTGCTACTACCTACTGGTAGGAGGGAGAGACCCCTCCATTCAATCGATCCATTGTGGCTTGTGGTGCGGCACACGCGACGTTCACAGTTGCACAATCACGGCTGTGACATTCTTGTCTGCCTACGCCATAGCTTTGCCGCCCTTCAGTTCAGTAGCCTCTTGTTACGGCTGACCCACTCTCTCGACACTACGACACCCCAGCTTCGCAGTTCAGCGTCCTATGTGCCATGGAACCCTTGCCTCGGCCCGCCATACTCTCCACCTCTGCAGGTTAGCAGTCCTTTTGCTTCACTCACTACGGCACCTGCCCACTTCTCGTCCAAGCTGTCAGCACTTCAGTAGCACCACAGTATTGCAAGCAAGCGGTCTCATGGTTCTGCAGCACTGTGACGCCGAGGCTCTCTTGCCACGGCCAATCACCTCTCAGTGGCCTCACAGGTCCTGGATCCCACGCACCTCTGCATCTTCTCCTCGGTCTGCTGTGTCTAAAGCAGCTGCACAGTTCCACATGTTCGTTGTGCTGCGCTCTGCTCCGTAGCACTATGGCGCCTAGCCCTTCTGGACCCCGTGATTCGCATTTCATCAGTGCCACTATGCTGCTGGCCCACAGGCTTGTGTCTCAGTATTGCTACGATGTTGAGGCATCCTGGCCGCTAAGCACTGCCTCTCAGCATGCCCTGCTTTACCCTTTCTCAACCAACAGCAGTAGCAACAGCCGCTTATGCGGCCTCACCTGCCACCCTGGCTGCACCACCGGACTCTGGACCCGCCCCTACCTCTCCAAGGGGCCTGCGTGATCGCGCACGCCTCAACGAACTGATTGATCATCACAAGAAGGTGGATATTGCAGCATGATTGCGTCTCCGCCACCGTTGTGACAGCCCTGGGTACCACCCCGAGGAAGATTACGATCCTGCAGACGACGAGGCGCGCGAAGACGCTAATGTGTACGCTACCTACTATCAGTCGGCTTCGGACGACTCTCCGACCGTGCAAAACATGCCAACGACGGAGCCGCGACGTGAGCAACTTCATCCCTCATCTCCGCTCCACTCAGCCACACATCATCCTCCCTAATTTCCCACGCCTACTGGGGCAAGGTTAACGCTGCCAAAATTTTCTTGAGTGATCCACACTCACCATGCCCGTTGACGATGACCAGTATGCAGCTCTATAGGAGGAACTACGTAAAGAGCGTGCTACTCTTCAAGCAGCCCTCCTTGCAAAGCGCATTGCAGAAGAAAAGTTGCACACAAAATAGGGTGATCAGGAGACGTTCGCCGACCACATTGCCGATCTTGTGCTCAACCGCTTGCAGCATGTATTGCACACTACACCTCCTACATCAGTTGCTGCTCACATTGCTGCTGCTTTCTCCACCTCCCACGCTTCCGCATCCAAAACCACTGGCTCTCTACCCTATAAGTTCCTCGGTGCTACAGCAGCAGCAGGCATTGCTGCAGCCAAAGCTCTTGTACAACCCACACAACGCAAATCTGACTTTGACTTAGTGCCACCACATTTCACCTCTAACCTCACTTTTGCTTCATGGGAGGTTCATTTCAATGCTTGGGCACAAGGTGAGCAGCTCTAGGAGTACTATCATGTGCCCAACCCCGCTTCTAGTCCTCCTTTTGTACCCACTGACTCTGAGTCTGCGTGTGTTGTGCGTGCTCTCATTCGTGCTGGACCCGATGATCTCACTGATGAGATAGGATCCTACAATGCTGACACTTCTCGTCACACACCTGCCGATCCTGTTGGTGCCTACACTCTCATTAACGCCGCACAACTGTTATTGGGCATGCTACACAGAGTGTCCTCACGGTACAGTTCAACATGCTCTCCATGCCTACAGACAAGACTGCGGATGCCTACTAGGCCCGTTGCCTTCGTCTCATGAAAGACCTTGACAAAGTAGCGCCAGGCCAACTACCTATTGTTCTCTTTATTTTCAACAGCCTCATTCCTGAGTTATCTGACATCTTCAGGGAGGTGAAGGCCTCTAAACTTGAGAGGCTTGCTGTCGAGCCAGTGCCTGCTGACTCTCCCCCATGCATCGGTACCCTCTGGGAGTTCACCTCCTAGCATCTCACTGACTGGTGGAGCGCTCCTCAGAACAAACGGATTCATCGTGCAGTAGTTGCAGCCACCACCACTACACTGCCCTCCACATCATCCTCCTCTACCTCCTCCTCTTCTCCGTCCTCCTCGGCCACATCCTTTCTCAACCAAGGAGGGGGAGGTGGAGGCCGTGGTCGTGGTCGGGGCAAGGGCAACGGTAGCTCAGGCTCTGCCAGCCAAGGCGGCCGTGGCAAGGGCAAAGGCGCCAACAGCACCTCCTCTGCCCCTTCCACCTCCAGCACTGTCACGTGCTAGAACTACGGCTCCGTTGGCCATTATGTGCCCAAGTGCCCGTCACCACCGGACAACGAGCGCCTTGCCTCCGCCATACGTGCACACAAGGTGCGCTCCTTTGGTGGTTCCAGGGGAGCCGCTCACACGGCCTCATCTGCCTCTTCAACTGCCTAGTCTGGTAGAGGCACACCTGTCACAACCGACGCTGCAGTTTATAGCACCATTGCGGCTCCACCCTTACTCCCGTACTCCTGGGATTGGCCCACAGGGTATGGTGGGCCCGTCTTCTACGGCTCGCCATCCAGCGCCTACTCTCCACCCAGCCGGCCATCTCCATCCTGCCCTCCCTACCGCCCATCCTCCGGGGTGGTCATCGCGCCGGATCCTCCTGACAACGAGCTTCAGTTGGACGCTGCACTAGCCAACGCCGTTCACCAGCGCGACCTTCCTGATCAGGGAGGTGAGAGTGAAGGCTCTTGGTCGGCTCCTCTTGCATGTGTTGTTGATGGGGCGTTACGTGGTTGTTCGTCTTGTCATGTTCTTGGTTGTCATCCCATCGATGACCTGTAGATTGAATAGCGGCAGTCAGTGCGCTTGCCTCATTGTCTTGCTGACTATGGTCGGCGTTTCTCTTAGCACACAGCCTTTACCGCAGTGAGTCGTGACCCCTCCACTGTTCGTGTGACGGGTGGTTTCTGGATTCTTGATTCAGGTGCCACCCACCACATGACCTTGTCGCGTTTGTCCTTTGTCTCCCTTGGTCCTATTGGCTCTGTTCGCTTTGTCCGCACTGCCTCAGGCCAATTTCTCCTGGTCCTGGGGGTTGGTGTTGTTTGCTTCGTTGGCCCTAGGGGGGAGCTGTTTTTGCCAGATGTCCTACACGTTCCATCGCTCGAGCTGAGTCTCCTCTCTGTTATGACACTCGACGACCAGGGGATGGAATTCTTGTCCAGTTGTGGCATTGCCTCTGTCTCGCACTGCACATCTGGCCGCATCCTCCTACGTGGCACACGCTGTGACCGCCTCTTTTGCGTCCCTACATTCGCATCCTCTCCTGCCACCGCTGCCCATGTGCATGTTGCGCGCTCACTCACACCCGCTCATGCACAATTACTGCATCGCCGCCTGTGCCACATCATACGGTAACCATCGACACCCTGTTTTATGTTCTCCATGCCGATGGCCTTGATGCTGCCACATTTCTGGCTCCTTGTCCCCCTGATTGTCTTGATTGTGCTCAGGGAAAAATGCATCACTCCCCATTCACCACTTCATAGTCTTGCACTTCTCACCCTTTTGACTTGTTGCATGCTGATGTCATGGGCCCACTTCTTCATGACTCTCTTGGGGGTGTCGGGTGTTACGTTCTTTGTCTCAAAGATAACTTTTCTCGCATGCGTTGGGTCTTTGCCCTCAAACAAAAGAGTGATGTTTGCTCCACCCTTGAGTCCTGGCTTCTCCAGGCTGAAGTCGCTTGTGGTCGTCGTCTTCGTGTCTTTTGCTGCGATCGTGGGGGTGAATTCATTGGTCCCACCTCTCGTTTCCTCTCCTCTCGCAGTGTGATTATCAAAACCACAGCTCCCTACACACCTCAACAAAATGGTGTGTATAAGCGCTGGAACCGGATACTTGCTCATTGTGTTCGTACTCTCCTCAGTGCCTCTAAACTTCCTCCCTTTTTCTCCTTCGAAGCCATGTCCTACATGACATGGGTCTGGAATCGTATTCCGCACGGTCCCCTCCCACATCATGTCACAGCGGTTCGAACGCTGGTTTGGCCATCGCGCGGACCTCCGCTTGGCTTCTGTCTGGGGCTGCGTCGCTGCCGTGTGGCTCACCGAGGACCTCCGTGACAGCAAAGTCAGTCTGCGTGCTTGTTTGTGTACCTTTCTCAGGGTCTCCGCCATGTCTTAAGCCTTGCGCTTCTGGGACCTCGACCGTGTGCATGTTGTTGAGTCTCGTGATGCCCTCTTCTTCGAGGACGTCTTTCCTCGCGACATAACCCATGTCACTCCACCCTCTTCCTTGTCCTCGCTCTGTCGGCTTGGAGGGATGGGTCTCTTCCAGCCTCCGGTCTCGCTGTCGCACCTCCTGTCGTCTCGGCTCCTCCCTCTTCTGACCCTCCTCTTCATGCACCTGATGCGTCCACCTCGGACACCCTGCTCAACACTCCGTCCGCATCCTCATCCAACCCTTCCACAGAGTATTCTCCCTCTTCATCCTCTGAGTCTGTGTCAGTGCCTCTCAGCGATCCCCCCTGTCGTCTGAGGCCGTGGCACAGTCACCTCCCCGCACTGTTGCTGAGTCGTCTTTACAGCGTGTTCTCCCGCCGTCTGTGATCTCTGGTGAGACTGTCATCCTGCCAGTCACAGATGTACCACCAGTCGTATTTGAGCCTTATACTCGTGGAGGATGGTTCCGTTCACTTCCACAGCGTTCTGTCACATGGTCCACTCAGTCCTCTCAGCTTCGCACCCGTTCTAGTTCAGCCCCCACTGCAACTGGCTCCACCGCCAGACTGACTGGCCTTGATGCACAAGGTCTTACTCTGAGCGTGGTCCACCCCAACTCAGCAGTGGGCTATGCACTGGTTGCTCATGAGATCCACAGTGCTCTGGATGCCTCAATTGCCGGCTATGTCGTCGCGTGCTTTGCAGCCAGCGGTCTTCCCTCACTTCCTGCAGAGCCTACCACTGTGCGCCAAGCCATGGAGACAGCTGATGCTGACCTCTCGGAAAAGGCCATGCAAGAAAAGCTCTCAGCCCTGAACGAGCATGAGGTCTCCAAGCTTGTTGACCTCCCTGCAGGCCGCAAGGCTGTCTCAGCTCGTTGGGTACTTCGGCGCAAGCTGAAGCCTGACGATACGATCGACATGTACAAGGCACGGCTCACCGCCAAGGGATTCTCCCAGATCCCTGTCGTTAATTTTGACGAGACGTTTGCCCCTATGGGACGTCACACCACAGCTCGAGCTCTCTTGGGCCTTGTCGCCCAGCACAACTGGGAATTGGAGCAGATGGACGTCAACAATGCATTCTTGCATGGATGCCTTGACGAGGAGATCTACATGGTGCAGCCTCCACGCTTCACGGATGGCACGAACAAGGTGTGGCACCTGCATACAGCCCTCTACGGGCTCAAGCAGCCCCCTCGCTGTTGAAACCTGGAGATCTCGGCCACCTTTGAGAAGGGTGGCTACCGTCGTAGCACCGTCGATCCTGTGCTCATTTTGAGTGCACCCTCGCAGCCCTTGGTGGCCATCTTGGTCTACGTGGATGACCTTCTTATTGCGTCACCTAGTCCTGCCGCTGTGCAGTCTGTGAAAACTTTGTTGCAATCCACCTACAAATCGAAGGACTTGGGTCCCGCTCGAGTGTTCTTGGGTATGGAGCTTGAGTGGGACAGTCAGCGCCGGACACTACACGTCCATCAGGCCGCCTACATTCGCAGCCTGGGGGAGCGCTTCTCCACCATGCTCGCTGACACCCCCACTGCATCGACACCCATGACACTAGCTGGACAGCGCCTCCTGAAGTCACTCGACGTGGCTCAGCTGGGGGAGACTGTAGATGTCACTGATTACCTCAGTGTGATTGGATCCCTCATGTACCTTGCCACCACCACCAGAGCGGACGTGGCCTTCACAGTCAATTTCTTTGCTCAGTTCTCCCAACACCCTCGACGAAAGTACCTCAAGGCTGCATTACGTGTCATCCGCTACACACTGTCTACTGTGCATGTAGGACTGTGCTACAGGTCACAACTCTCTATGGAAGTTGATGGATACACTGACAGTGACTATGTCCACGATACAGATGCACGTAACCGTACCAGCTATATCTTTCTCGTGGGTGGAACCGCTGTCTCGTGGAAAAGCGGTATGCAGGGTTGTGTTGCGCGTAGCTCTAGTGAGGCTGAGTATGTTGCCCTTGGCGCAGGTACGTGTGAGAGTGTCTGGTTGTCTCGCTTGCTTCAGCAACTTTGTGTACCCATCCGCTGCATCACATTGCGCTGTGACAATCAAAGTACTAAGGTGATTGCTGACCGTGATGGCATACATCATTCACGCACAAAGCACATCAACATTGAGCATCATTTTGTACGTGAGCGCATTGCCGCAGGAGAGGTCCAGGTCGTCTGGGTCGACACGCGTCAGCAGCGTGCAGACTTTCTTACCAAAGCTCTGAGCAGTGGGATAATCAAGGCAGTTTTGCATGCAGTTGGCTTGTTGCGTGCACGCGATGCTCCTGGCTGAATTGACACCTTCTTTTCTGTCCCTCGTATTGTGCCCCTTCGTGTGGCGTATGGGCTGTTCGTCTGTGGGTCATGAGGGAGTGTTAGTTTGTCTGTCAAACACGAAAGTGACCTCTTGACTCCTGCTACTCACACACATACCACTTCTACAGGTGACTGAGCAGAACTGAAGCTATGGAGTCGTGCATCACTGGCGTCTCTGCCGGGTGCAATATCGGTGGGCTCGACCATACTCCCCTCTGTTGGAGCTGATATCTTGCTGCTCCAAAACATTTGGTGATGAGCCATATGATGGCTGAAACATGAGAGATATCTTGAGAGATGCGTGCACCACATACGCTCGTGGTTGATGTGGTTTGAGGTTTTATGTACCTTGCATGTTGTGCTTGATGTCTTGTTATTGCCCGGGTTGCTGATCCTACGGGGCCACACGCTCAATCGCTTGTAGGTGTGAGAAAATACAACGGCCTCTTGGCCGACCGGTTTGGTTCGACCCCTTAATGGCGGCTGGGCCCCACTTCGAGCTCTTCGAGTGGATGGCCCAGTCAACCACAGCTAAGAGATCGCTCGTCACTGACTCTCGTCACTCTCGCTCTCGCTACTCAACCAAGCACCATTTTCACCAACTTCTTGTCCAACCCATCGCCATGACTGCCGTGTGTGTTGAGCTTGCGTAGTAGTGAGTGCATGTCGGCCTTCTGCCGCTGCCTATAGGACTTTAGGGCGGTCGTTGGTCAGCTTCGAGCGGGTGCTCCACCACCAGATGACACACCGGCACCACCTCGGTCCGTATAAGGGATCTGCACAGGCATGGACATGGCCGAGTGGTCACAGTAAACTGTACAAGTCGACAGGAACGTCACAAATCACAACACAATCTACCACTCAGAGAAGCTCAAAGCCCAGAGACTAATAGCTACCCCAGTGAACTTTGATTTCGATATTGACTATTTTTTCATGGTCGAATTTTGTCGAAAAAGGTTTCTCATCGAATTCAAAACTACCACCATAATAATTCCAAAATTATTTCGTCGAATTTAACGGTCTACCCTTATGCCTTTACCTACTTCGGAACCCGGACCTCGGTCAATTTTGTCCTGCATCCAGATGTTTATTTTTTATTTTTACGTACTCGACGTCGTTCGAACACGCGGGGCTGCATTCCGGTGGCTGTCGAGGCCACGGAACGCTTCCCACCTCGCGTTTGTCATTCTGTGGAGCGACAAACGCGAGCGCAATGGGCGTACGACCATTCCAAGTGCCGAATGGTTGTATCCTCCTCGCTCTCGCGTTCGAACAGAGTCGAACGCGAGGGCGAGAAGAAAACCATTTGGGCTGATTCGTCGGAGAAAATATCAACATACCCCAGTTCGTGGAATTTAACGATCCACCCCCTGCTTTTTGTCGATTTCAAAAATACCCCCAAAATAATTACAAAAGGCAAAAAAAAGGGTACACTTGCCGTATACCCACTGTCGTCGCAACTAATGTACACCTTCCTCATTTTTCGCAGAAAATGCATAGGACGGCCACTTTGACAGAAAAATACGTATAATGTCCACAAAATGCAGAAAATACTTTTGAGGGCCACTGTTTAAAACTAATTCTCTGGATGTCCACCGAGCTAAATATAGTATGGGAAACAATTCAATTCTCCGCATACCCACTTTGACACTCCACCGAAATACGCTCGACGACATGCTAAGAAAACCTTAATCACTGACGACATCACGAATTAGGTCCCGTATGCTAATTCGTTTCCTTTTTAAAAAAACATATATCGAGAGTTAAAAACGACTTACATGCTCATTTTGCATATCTCTTACCACGTTTTTGCAATAAATGTATTGGTCTATTATTGTAACGGGCCGTATCTCCAGCTCCTCTCTGAAGTCGTCGTCGGAGTTTGCAGAATGGCGTTCTCAGTCCGCGTCAGGGGTTTACCCCCTTCGCGAGACTGAGGGGCAATCGTCATCAACGACCCAGAGCAGGGAGACTCGAATATTTCGAGTCTCCGGAGGCCCATTTCCGTTTTTAGCCAAACCCCTGGCTTTGGGACCCAAACCGGGGGTTTTTACCTCGAACTCGTGTGTTCGCACGAGTTATTCCGATTATATTCTGTCGAAGTTCGTCGCAAACGAACTTCGACTTACGTTTTTGTCGTCCTGGCGCGAAATCGTCGCGTGCGAGGCACGCTGGCGATTTCGCGCCAGTAGTTTTTAACCTCACCCTCGCTCCCCTATCCCTCGTCCTCTCTTGCTCGTTTTGCAAGGAGGGCGAGGGGGGACGAGGGCACGAGGCCACGAGGCCTCGCCCTCGAGGCCCTCGTGGCCTCTTGGCCGCCGATCGAGCCACCAGCTCGATCGGCGGCCGATGGCTCGCCGGCGGGTGGCCGGCCGGCCACTTGACCGGCCGCCGGCCACCCAGCCGGTCGGCCGCCGGCCGGCCGGTAGCCAGCGGGTGGCTGGCCACCGGCCAGCCCTCGCGATAGCGAG
>SZWC01003360.1:51284-65471 GCA_023375785.1 Penium margaritaceum
GACGGTCATTAATCCAGTTCGTGCACAGGCTTCTGGTGGTCATGTGTACTTGTGCTCCATGTGCGACATCATTGGGTGGATCCACACACTACCCCCACACATGCAGCGGTGGATAGTGAATGGCAAGCCTGGTCCTTTCAAGTAATGTGCTCTCCTCTTCAACTCGTCTTCGTATTGGCAGCCTAACCTTTCCTACGTACCGTCATGACATTGTGGCAGACCGGCATTTGTGCTTGTCATGCTCGCCATGTGAAAGCAAACATTTGAAATGTGGTGCAAAAGAAATGGAAACATAGTAAGGCGACTGCAAACACGACATATTACATCAGTCACATATTACATCAGTGACATATGGCTAGGATACAGTTCGTAGTCTATTTACAGAAGACATTTGTTAGTCATCATGAATGCCATATGGCATATGCGTCTACAAAGAGGTAGGAAAAATATCCAATGAACCTTGTATGAGAGGTAAAACATGTCATGACAAAATAACACAGGTACCCAGTGGATCCCTCAGTGGTGAGCACCACAAAGGAAAGGTAAATGGCAGCTTCACACACGTCAGTTTGCACATGTGGCAGCTTCTATCGTTATTCTATATGACAATGATCCGCTGTGTATCGTTTTGTGTGGCACACTTTGCATTAATATGTGATGTATGTTCCATATGAGGTGAAATGAAGGGTCATAAAAAAACGACAATACCCGGTACACGATTCACATATTACATGAGTCACATATTACATTAGTCACATAAGGCTAGGATACACTTCTTAGTCTATTTACCGAAGACATTTGTTACTCATGATGTGAGCCATATGGCCTATGCGTTCACAATGAAATGGGGAAAATATGCAATGAACCCTGTATGTGAGGTATAATATGTCATGACAAAATATCACAGGTACCCAGTGGATGCCACAGTGATGCGCACCACATACGACAGGTAAATGGCAGCGTCACACACGTCATGTTGCACATGTGGCAGCTTGTGTCGTTAGTGTATATGAAAATGATCCGCTGTGTATCGTTTTGTGTGGCACACTTTGCATTAATATGTGACGTATCTGCCATATGAGGTTAAATGAAGGGCGATAAAATAACGAAAGAACCCGGTACCTGAGGTACAATATGTCATGGGAAAAAAACACAGGTACCCGGACATACAGCGAAAGATGTGGTCAGAGTGTACCGCAGCATACGAGATGTACATGGACCCATGGCTGCCACTTTGGTGAGCACGACATTGTACGGCAATATGTCAACCTCACACTCCTCATATGGCACATGAGGCACCTTCTATCATCTGTAGTTGACAATGATGTGCTGTGCCACACATTCCATGAATATGTGATGTATGTGCCATGTGCCTTTTAAAAGAGAGTGTGGAAAAAACGAGATTACCCTGTACTTCACGTAGAAAACGTCATGACAAAACATCGCGAGTACCCAGTCCTACGCCGCCTGAAGTGGTCACAGTCTAGCGTACCATAGGGGATCCGGATGGACCCATGGCTGCCAGTGTGGTGGGCACGAGATAGGACGGCAATGTGGCGGCTTCACACACATGACGTGGCACATGTCGAACGGATCACTTGGAGGGGGGCCCAAATACTTCGAATCCCAGAGGGTCTTGATGTTCTTCCACGCGACCCATGCATCAAACTGGTCCATACAAGGACGTGGAGGAAGGAGTTCTCCCCATGGACCAAACCGAGGAGCATCCGGTCCTCCATCCCACAACTGGAGCGGGGGCGTGGACGACGTCGCAGGTTCAGCGGATCCGAAGTACACATGTTCCCACGTGAGAACAGTGCTAGTGCAGGAGGACTACGAAACGCGCAAGTGTTGGCTGATGAAGTTCACCAGGAGCCGTGGTTCAGCATTGAAACGTGTCTGCTACATTCTATCTCCAGTAAAAACTTTCACTGTCTACACTGTTGCACAACACAGTGGTTCGGGATGGACCCATGGCCGCCCAGTGAGGCGGGCACCATGGTGGACGGCGATGCGGCGGTTGCACACCCATGATCCAGCACATGTTGTATGGGTCTAGAAGACACGGGCCGAGTCCACTAGAGTCCCACATGCACTTTACGTTAACCCACCCGACCCACGCATCATACAGGTCCATGTGGCAGGCATCTTCGACTCCCGCCCATTTCTCCAGCGGCGGCAATGGACGACCCTTTAGCGACAACTAGTGCAAGAACGCCATGGCCGGCTTCTGCATTTAACGTCGTGAACGACAACTTCCCAATGCTGTGCAATTACGTAATGAACTCCGTTTAAGACCTCGGTTCGCGTAACAGTTTGCCTTACGTGCCCTTTCCACTAAGTCACATGAGTATGGGTCGTAGTCGTCAGCCAGCTTGCGGTTGCCGTTCTGCCTTGTCAGCGAAGCTGACGAGGATGTCGTCGGTTGTCACAATCGGCACAATGTCACTCGTCTGAAACGTATCCGATGACAGGTGTCTCATGCCTCCACGCACGCATAGCATTAATATACATGGTGCACAAACGAAACCGTTCAGAGACAAACCTAGGTCCGAGTAGACATGGTTTGAGCTCAATATTTTTCCCACAACCTGCGTCTTCCGGACCTCCCCCGGAGGTTTGGCGTCGTACCTGCGCTTCGGCACAAGGGTTCCGCTCCGTTAGTATTCACGTTTGACCGAATAGTGCATGGGCTACGGAGCTATTAATTTCAATGAATTTCCGGATGAGTCATATTTTTTACGCGGTGGGCGTCTCGTTGCTTTTCCGCTCGTCGTTGATACCTGCGTTATTTCTTGCGCTGCATTGATACCTGCGTTATTTCTGGCTCTAAGATGGGCGAATGAGTTATATAGTTCCAAAAACTGGGTATATCGTGACCGAACCCATAGCAAAAATAGACACGCACTTTTCTCTTTCTACTGCTTCATCCTCGTCTTCGTCCGATTGAAGGGTCGAACGCCCACAAACCGGAGACGCTATGAAGTTGCTCTTCTTCGGTTGTGTGTGATCGACAACGATTTGGGAAAAAAAAGAGGTCTCGCTTCCAGCTTACCGGCGTGCGATGCCTCGTGCGATAGGCCACACGATTTTTTTTATGCGCACAACTGTCCCACGGTGTGCGCAATGGAAGTGCGCACAATGCCAACGAGGACCGACGGGCTGGCTGGCGGCAGCGAGCCAGCCCCGCTCAACCCACTCCCTGTTTGGCTAGTCCTCGTCGGCAAATGCCAACGAGGACTATCGGGTTGTCGACCGGACGAGGTCCGATCGACAGCTCGCCATTTTTTTTTGGCGCTCTTCTCATGTCGACGACATCGACATGAGACATATGCCCAAAACCAATTGACGTCGACGTCGACTCGGCGTCCATTTTTGCGCTGAAAAAATGGACGTCGAGTCGACGTCGAAAAATATTTTTTGTGTGTGGGAGAGATTTTACGAAAAAAATTACGTCGCTCAAATGTTTTTCACATTGTAGCAAACTGAAGTGAACGGTTTAAAGTGAACAGAACTGTTTCGCTCGTTAACGTAACGAAAAACAGTCCTCAAACAAAACAGTCCTCGAACTGGTCTTAAGACCCAGCTCCAAAAGGCCCATTCGAGGGGATTTTTGCTCGTCCGTGTTGGGAACGAGAACATAATGCGACCGTGGACATCCACGGTCGCGTGATTGTGATGTACACGAAAGACCAGCAGCCCATGTCCGGCGACGGAAAAAAAAAGATTCTTGACTGGATATAAATGACACCCCCAGTGTTTCACGTACCAAAAACGCGACTACTTGTCGGTCGAAATAGAAATGTTAGAAATTTGGTCACGTAAAACAACAATGAACATAGGACAAAATAAAATATGACATGAAACCAATGAAACTTAGAAAATCATGCTTCGGATACCCACAGTTGTTGAACTAATTCGTCTGAAACCGGTGTAGCATGCATGTTTTCACAATAGTGGGTGCGCCATGCATGATCTCCGGCGATTCGAAAAAAAAGTGAGCATTGCACTTTTTTTTAAGTAAAGTGAGTACCGTGTCTTAAATGTGCGAGAACTGACTAGCAGAAAATTCGGAGGCCCAAACAGTGGGTATAGCGGAATTAGGCCGCAAAAAAAACTCGTCGAAAAAATTATGGTACAACTCAATCGTCGAAATCAAAGTTCACTGGGGTATGCTGTCGTGGACAAGAATGCCACATCTGTATCACCTGCTATTTTCACAACAATGCCTCATATTGCCTGGGTGATCTACTCTTACGACGTAGTGTGATGCGGGGGCTTTTTTTGTCGTCAAGATGGCAGTCGTGTCGGTAAATGTTGCTCACAGAGTTTGGCAACATTCCGCCTCCGGCTGAGTCGAAGAACTACGTGACGTGAGCCCTTAGCTCAGGGACCTACACGTTCTCGGGGCCTCTCCGCACCACCTAGCCCAGCCCAACCCAGCCGGAGATGCCTCTGTTGTTGGTATAGCGAATTGTATGGTGGAGGGTTGAGGTGTTGTATCTTAGTAGCTTTGATACCATAATGGAATATGATAACCCTCTTAGCGATGATTCTGTGAGGCAAACACTCTGCATGACACAAGACAACGGACGACACTAAGTTTGGTCGAGACACGACGAAGATACGAGAGAGATTGAAAAGTTAGCGAACACAAACAAGAGAATGAGAAAGTGCGTAGAAGCTTCCTAGCAACACAGCCGCTGACCGGGCGTCAGTGCCTGATCCGACGGTGACGACGGTCACAAGTCGTACACACAACGGCAAGGGTTTGGCTAGGAGACACAAGGCACAGTGTCGGAATGCTTCAATATAGCATATGCAGAGAGAGCTGACAAATGACAGGTCCAAGGCATAAATACCTGCCGCGGCGCACGGCGGGTGTCGCACGCGGCAGTCCAAGAGCTGTCCTAAAACCGGCCCAAAACCACTATTTTGGCCGTAACTCTGCGCACACATGTCAGAATGCTACGCCGTCTGAACCTAGACGAGCAGAATCAAAAGACGGACGCTACGACTAGTCACATGCATGCATCCATCGACTGACAGTGAGCATACAATGCAAAAACATGCAAATAGGCCTCATAGCCAGTCCGCCGAAAGACGCCTGCAAGACGTAGAAGACACAGCAAAGGGTCCCGGTGGCATCTGGGGCTCTGGAACAGTGGTCGGTCAGCTCCAAGCGGGTAGTCCTCCGCCTGTCGTCGCGCCTGTGTCACCAGGGCCGCCTGCCTCAGGGATCTGCACGAGTATGGACACGGCCGAGTGGTCACAGTAAACTGTACAGGAACGGCACAAAGCACAACACTCCCCCATGACCCGATGGTACGCATGTCCATACGCGTACAGCACTGGTACAACCACACAGTGGGTGACACAGACAGATGAGACGCAGACGTACATCCCACACGCAACCACCGGCACGCACGGGACGAAGCCCAACAGAACGAATGGCCACCAGGAACTTTCCGCGGGCAAGTGCCTTCGTCAAGAAATCAGCACGCTGCAAGTCAGTGCCAACCCACATGATGGAGATCACGCGTCGCTCCACCAGATCACGAACGAAGTGATGCTCAACCGCAATGTGCTTTGTGCGAGAATGAAAAACACCAGAGTTCTCCGCAATGGCAAGAGCACTCTGGTTGTCGCAATGTAGCACAATGGCGGGTACTGAGTGCCCAAGCTCAAGAAACAAGCGCTGCAACCAAACTGCCTCATCAGCCCCTGCGCCCAAAGCCACATACTCTGCCTCCGATGAGCTACGTGCGATGCAGCCCTGCTTCCCGCTTCGCCAAGACAAAGCGGTACCACCGAGCAGAAACACGTAGCCAGTGCGACTGCGCCCATCAGGGCTCCAAGCCCAGTCACTGTCAGTATAGCCGTCAAGGACCATCGAACACTGCCGACGAAAGCAGAGTCCGAGATACGGCGTGGAGACCACGTACCGTACCACTCGCACAGCCGCGTGAACAGCTCTCGCACGTGGGGCCTGCGAGAACTGAGCGAGGAGGTTGACGGCGAACGCGATGTCGGGATGCGTGGTAGTGGCCAGGTACATCAGAGATCCGATAAGACGGAGGTACAAGGTCACTTCCACTGTCTCCCCCAGCTGTGTAGGGCCATCCACCTTCAGGGCATCCTGCCCATCAGGTGTGAGGGGTGTGGAAGCGATGGGCACTGCACCAAGGAGATCGCTAAAGCGCTCCCCCACGACTCGTTCGTATAGGGCCTGATGCAGTAACAGTGTCCGATGTCTGCGATCTCGCACGATCTCCATACCAAGAAACACCGATGCAGGACCGAGGTCCTTCATCCTGTAGGCAGTCTGCAGGACAGCCTTGGCCTCCTTCACGGCCTCCAGGGACGGAGACGCAATCAGAAGGTCATCAACATAGACCAGGATGGCGGTGAATCGCTCGGGTGTCGGTAGGATGAAGAGCGAGGGGTCTGCCTCGCTCTGTACGTACCCTGCGCGAGTCAAGGTGCCAGTGATCTCCCGGTTCCAACACCGTGGAGACTGCTTGAGGCCGTACAAGGACTTGCGCAAGCGCCAGACCTTGTCACCGTCCTCAAATCCTGGTGGCTGAGCCACGTAGATCTCCTCATCCAGAGAGCCATGGAGGAACGCGTTGTTCACATCCATCTGGTGTAGTTCCCAGTCATGCTGAGCCACTACACCGAACAGAGCTCGAGCTGAGGTCATGCGGCCGACAGGGGCAAAGGTGTCAGTGTAATCAACTCCCTCAATCTGAGAGAACCCCTTGACGACCAAGCGGGCCTTGTAGCGTTCCAGTGAGCCATCCGGCTTCACTTTCTTGCGAAAGACCCACTTGACCTGAATCGCCTTCCTCCCAGGGGGAAGGTCGACCAGCTCGTAGACTCTGTGCTCTCGGATAGCGCGAAGCTCATCCTCGCAAGCAGCTCGCCAGGCATCAGCATCCTGCGATGAGAAAGCCTCCCTCAATGTGCCCGGGTCAGGCGCCATAGAGGGGGAACTCTGCGTNTCAACTCCCTCAATCTGAGAGAACCCCTTGACGACCAAGCGGGCCTTGTAGCGTTCCAGTGAGCCATCCGGCTTCACTTTCTTGTGAAAGACCCACTTGACCTGAATCGCCTTCCTCCCAGGGGGAAGGTCGACCAGCTCGTAGACTCTGTGCTCTCGGATAGCGCGAAGCTCATCCTCGCAAGCATCTCGCCATGCATCAGCATCCTGCGATGAGAAAGCCTCCCTCAATGTGCCCGGGTCAGGCGCCATAGAGGGGGAGCTCTGCGTGGCAAGTGCACACGCCTCAGTGTCAGGCCTGACGGCCACGAGATCGGCTGCTGCGTCACAGGCGATATGGAACTCGCGAGTGACCAGGTCGTGCCCTATGGGGCACGCTGGGTGTACCTCTGAAAGCTCAGTGCGGACACTCAGGCCTAAGGCCTTTGTGCCTAGATCACCGCTCGCGATGCTGCGAGAGGAACGCCTGGGTCCGGGACCCGACGCTCGCTGAGCTCCGGAATCCAGTGGTCGAAGGCGACCACCGGGCTCACGGGAGTAACCGGAGGTCGAGGGGCACACCTCAGGCTCAGGAACAGGTACGACCACAGGGACAGGTACGACCACAGCTGGTGAGGGCTGAGACGAGGCAGCCGGAGAAGCCGTGCGAGGAGATGCGTGTGTGGGGGACACAGAGCTGGGGGTGACAGCGGGCAAGGCTGGCCCGGACACTGAGACAGGAGTGTCAGCCAACGTAGGGACAGGAGTGGGCTGGACTGGGTCGGACGCCGGAGCAGGGGTGCCAGTAGACACAGGTGGTGATGCAGTTGGAGGCATGAGAACAACGGTACCTGTCGGGTGTGAAACAGGCTGAACGGGCGGGATCTCTGGACCAACGGCAATGATAGCCGGATCATCAAGTGCTGGAGACCGAGAGGGGACTCGAGCGGACACATCAGCCTGACGAGGAATGGTCGCTGACGGAGAAGTCTCCCCCATCCGCCGAGGACCCTCACAGGAAGGGACATGCACTGCAGAGAGGGCTGTGATCGAAGTCAGATCACGGTATGTGAGTGACTCAAAAAACAGCGTGTCACAGGACTCAATGACACGACGGCGAGTGGGGTCCCAAAAGCGCCAGGCCTTCGACCGCGGGGAGATGCCGATGAAGGCACACAAGCGACCCCGAGGGGAGACCTTGGACCCCTGCTGGTCCTCGGTGTACCGCACGGAGGCCAGGGAACCCCAGACGCGAGCGAGGCGAAGATCAGCACGGCGGCCAAACCAGAGCTCGTACGGTGTAACATGATCCGGAAGCGGACCATGCGGGAGGCGGTTCCAGACCCAAGTCATGTAGGCGAAGCCCTCGAAGGCGAAGGACTCTGGGAGACCGCACTCAGGCCGCATGGCGCGGACCGCATCCTCCATGGTGCGGTTCCAGCGCTCAGATATACCGTTCTGCTGTGGGGTAGCAGGAGCGGAGACCTGGTGAAAAATGTCGTGCTCAACAAAGAAGGAGTCCATCTCACCGAGGAACTCGCCGCCGCGATCCGAGCGAAAGGTATGTAGCGTGTGGCGAGACTGACGCTCAGCCATCACGAGCCAGAGCCAAACCGCAAGAGTGGTGTCGCTCTTCTGACGCAGACTGTAGACCCACCGCATCCGGGTGAAGTCATCAGTCAGCGTCAGAACATACCGGCCCCTCTCGGACAGGGACTCGACCGGGAGAGGACCAAGCAGGTCCGAGTGGACCAACTCGAGAGGCCTCAGCGCTCGAGAACGCGAATCAGGATAAGTGCACCGGTGCATCTTTCCCTGAGCGCAGAAAAGACAGTCAGTCTTGGGTGGCTTCTCGAAAGAAGCCACGTCAAGGCCAAGAGCGGGCTGTGTCCGAATGAGCTTCAACACAGTGTCGGAGCCCACGTGACACAGACGTCGGTGAAGCAACCGCTGGTCTTCCGGGGATAGAACACCAGTGACAAAAACGCGACTAGAGGAGGAGGGAGAGCAAGGGGAGGAGGGCCGCGCAATGCGGTACAAATCATCTACGAATGAAGCACGCAGGACAACGCTACGGGTGTCAAGAGCAGTCACAGTCGCTGAATCAGCGGTATGCTCAACGGAGAGACCCATCAGAGTGCAGGCACGCACAGACAGCAGACTGAGCTCAAGATCAGGCACAAACAGCACGTCAGAGAGATACAGGGGGCCAGACGGACCATCAAAGCATACAACCCCAACGCCGTGGACAGGTAAGGACTGACCAGAGCCTGTACGAACAGAACGGACAGTCGTGACAGGACCAAGTACCACAAAGTCACTACGACGACACGTCATGTGGTGGGTGGCACCGGAATCGATGATCCAAGTGCCACCGGAGTCACGACTGGTGGACGTCACTGTACAACGAGCAATGGAACACTCGGCATCAGAGGGACGCTGAGCCGTCAGTGGGAAGGAACGACGTACATCACGAAGGTGAGACTCATGAATCCAGACAGTGCAGTCAGGCCCAACATCATCACATGCGGACTGTGCTCCCCCACACGTGTCATCACGAGTCACGAGGATGGACGAACAAGCAGTCTGTGACACACTCGACGATGACAACACACTCGCACCTCCCTGAAAGCGAGGCGCCAGAAGATGACGAAGCTCGGCGATGGTGCGATCACGTGGGTCTGGATCACTGCTGCTCGCTGGTAAGGACGCAGGAACAGCTGCAGTCGTGGTCGCCGCGCGTCCAGAGGAGTGTGCGGGTGACGTGCCGGACGCGGTTCGAGCAGCATGGGCAGCCTGAAGTCCACGAGTGATGCGCTCCCAGTCAAGCGGCTGCTGGCACTCGGTGTAGCGATGGGCACCTCCACAGTTGTAGCAGTGCACGGAACGGCCACTGCTACCACCGGATGACGGCTGCTACTGACCCGATCCGCGCTTACTATTCTTCTTCTTCCCCTAGGCAGCTGCTGCAACGCCCTACGTCTGCGTGGGTGTAGACGGGGTCGAAGAGGAGGAAGATGAGGTCGTGATGGAGGTGGATGAGGGTGACTGCAGGAGGGAAGATGGTGATGCGAGGACTGCTGCAGCGAGGGAAGTCTCCTGATGCGCTACTGCTGCCTCGCGGGCCGATGTCACCTGGAGGAACAGCTGATGCGCCCAAGGGAGCAGCTGCAGAGTGGCTGAGAAAGGCTCGAGAGCAGCGTCGCAGTACCGTGTGAAGATGTCGGTGTACTCCAGGCGAACTCCGAGCATGATCGTCCGAAGTGCCCACAGCTGTGTGCCCCCTGAGGTCCCCAGACGCGTGTAAATACGCATGGCGCGTCGCCAGTAATCCGCCGCAGGCTCCACTGGTCCCTGACGGAGCGAGTGGAAAGCACGAATGTGTAACGCACGCGTGGCGTGCGTCTCTGCGGCCAATAGGGACAACGCGAGATCCCAGCCTCCACGAGGATCAGCTCCGGTGCCTGTGCCAGCCTCGCCAAGAAAGGGGCGGAAGTCGACGACAGTCTCGCGTGGCATGGCATAGGAAGTCCTCGCATGGCCCGGGCTGCTGTCAGCACCTGTGCTGGATCTGTAGACTGGTATGGGCTGTGGTAGTAAGGCCACACTCCCTCGGAAGTGGCCCACACCTGAAACAGGATCTCCCAGCAGTCAAATCCATCCTCGCTGATGTACCGTGGAGGTGGTGCCTCAAAGTCCTTTGGCTGCCGCTCCGTGGGGAGAGCAACTGCAGGCTGAGGAGGGCGAGAGACGGGGAAAACTCCTGGAAGGGGATGATCACCGGGGAAGTCAGGTGACGATCGTATCGGGGACACGGGTGGAGGTCGGGTACCCGTCTACAGCTGACGGAGGCGCTCCTGTAGAAGACGAATCTCCCGCTCCTGGGAGTCATCCTCGAAGCCTGGCATGAATGGCTCGTCATCAAGGAGGTCCGCAGGTAGTGGAGAAACCACACCAGGAGGTGAAGCAGGCGGAGCACCTGTCACGGGTACCTGGGCCGAGTGCTGGGTGGAGGCCGCAACGGTAGCTCCCTCAGAAATCCGCGAAGGAGCCGTGGACTGAGCACGCAGAAGCTCAGTCAGCGTGCGGATCGCGTCAGTCTGCTCTCGCTACAGACGACGCATCTCCTCCTGCTGGCTGCGCAGGTCCGCAATGGCCTGCGAGCGAGGGCTCAACACCCCTGAAGAAGAGGAGGAGGGATCACCTGGTCCCTTGTCCTTGTCGTCGGGCGAACTCATGTCGCCGCTCACTATGGGACGACAGGTCAAGTTTGTCTGATTTCAAAACCGTCTGCGTTTCTCGATGAGTTGAAACGCTGGCAACTTTTGACTTTCTGGGTGAAAATTTGGCTGTGTAATGCTGACGTCAGCAAGTGGTTGCTGATGTCAGCACGACCTGATGACGTCAGCAATCAACAATGCTGATTTCAGCTCGTCTCCCCTTTTTTTTTCTTGTTACGGTTCTGCGCGCGTGTGGGGCCGCTTCGCGGTGGCGCGCGGCAGCTCCGCAGAAGCTGCGCAGCAGCTTCCGCCCAGCTGCTGCTGCAGCTGTGCTGTCAGCTGCAGCAGCAGCTGCGTCGCTGCATGTCCAGCGGTGGCAGCAGCGGCTGCGCTGCTGCTGCTGCT
The DNA here is from genome assembly GCA_023375785.1 of Penium margaritaceum. Lineage (NCBI taxonomy): Eukaryota > Viridiplantae > Streptophyta > Zygnematophyceae > Desmidiales > Peniaceae > Penium > Penium margaritaceum. The sequence continues at coordinate 62,892 of SZWC01003360.1, forward strand.
GCTGCGCGCTGCGGCTGCTGCTGCTGCTGCGCGCTGCGGCTGTTGCTGCGCGCTGCAGCTGCTGCTGGCTGCCGCCGCCGCGCGCTGCTGCTGCTGCCGCTGCTGCGCTGTTGCTGCCGCCGCGACTGCCGCTGCTGCTGCTGTGCCGCTGCCGCCGCTGCCGCTGCTGCGCTGCTACTGCCGACGCTGCTGCTGCGCTACTGCTGCCGCCGCTGCTGCCACGCTGCTGCTGCGGCCGCTGCTGCTGCGCTGCTGCTGCCGCCGCCTCTGCTGCTGCTACTCTCCTGCTGCGGCTGTGGGAGGGCGGCTGCACGCACTGCAGCCGCCACACTCCTCTGCGTGGCGGTACACGCCGCTGCTGCTGCCTCTGCAGCTGCGATCTCACGTGGTGGGTGGAGTGCGTTGACGGCGACCAGCCGTCTCCAACAGACCCGAGAAACTCTGCTGCAGCGGTGACTCTCACTGCTGCTGCTCTGCTGCGTCTCTGCTGCGCAACTCAGTGAGAGCTGTCTCACTGCTCTGATACCATGAGAAAGTGCATAGAAGCTTCCTAGCAACACAGCCGCTGACCGGGCGTCAGTGCCTGATCCGACGGTGATGACGGTCACAAGTCGTACACACAACGGCAAGGGTTTGGCTAGGAGACACAAGGCACAGTGTCGGAATGCTTCAATATAGCATATGCAGAGAGAGCTGAAAAATGACAGGTGCAAGGCATAAATACCTGCCGCGGCGCACGGCGGGTGTCGCACGCGGCAGTCCAAGAGCTGTCCTAAAACCGGCCCAAAACCACTGTTTTGGCCGTAACTCTGCGCACACATGTCAGAATGCTACGCCGTCTGAACCTAGACGAGCAGAATCAAAAGACGGACGCTACGACTAGTCACATGCATGCATCCATCGACTGACAGTGAGCATACAATGCAAAAACATGCAAATAGGCCTCATGGCCAGTCCGCCGAAAGACGCCTGCAAGACGTAGAAGACACAGCAAAGAGTCCCGGTGGCATCTGGGGCTCTGGAACAGTGGTCGGTCAGCTCCAAGCGGGTAGTCCGCCGCCTGTCGTCGCGCCGGTGTCACCAGGGCCGCCTGCCTCAGGGATCTGCACGAGTATGGACACGGCCGAGTGGTCACAGTAAACTGTNCTACGCCGTCTGAACCTAGACGTGCAGAATCAAAAGACGGACGCTACGACTGGTCACATGCATGCATCCATCGACTGACAGTGAGCATACAATGCAAAAACATGCAAATAGGCCTCATGGCCAGTCCGCCGAAAGACGCCTGCAAGACGTAGAAGACACAGCAAAGAGTCCCGGTGGCATCTGGGGCTCTGGAACAGTGGTCGGTCAGCTCCAAGCGGGTAGTCCGCCGCCTGTCGTCGCGCCGGTGTCACCAGGGCCGCCTGCCTCAGGGATCTGCACGAGTATGGACACGGCCGAGTGGTCACAGTAAACTGTACAGGAACGACACAAAGCACAACAGAGAAGTCCGTGGATATCCCTTTTGCCACGAGCCCGTGTGGAAACACATGAGTACAACTAGCCACTTCCTAAACATCAGCAACCCAACTGCAAGGTTACAAACAACAACCAACTAGAACCCGATGACAGTGTGAGCTGTTGAGTTGTCCAAATGACAGGTGAAAAGAATCATCAGGAGCAAAAAATGAAAGCCCCACAAAATTGAGCTAAGCACAAGCAAGGGAAACTCCTTTGAGAAACCTTTGGGAGAGAAGGAGGTTAGTGTGAGCACTTGTAAGGGTTCCTTGTTCTTTGCCGCGAAACCCACAGACCTCACGACTCTTCGAACATGTGACATGTAATTCGAGATCATGCACTTCAGCACAAGACTCCCATTTCGCCTTCAGTGGAACATCTCAACCTTAACCTGCCACGGTTGCAGCTCGGACGTGGAATGCGTATACGAGAAGCCAGATTTTGATCTCACATACAAGCCCGTACGGTACACACATACGGTTGCCAACCCTTCAGCGGCCGGTGGTAGGCAATGTTCAATGGCTTCTGTCTTCCGTATGTGAAGGATCAATGGCCTCAGATGAGAAGTGTGCTGGTACTCTAGAGATGACATGCTGTCGACAGAATGTCACGCTTTACTTTTCATCCGCGCATCAAAGAGTCCCTAGATTCATTGTTTAAGAGTAAATTGTGAAGTTTGCCGGCTTCAGCAAACTGTCCGTTGCCTTGTCCTCCATCCTCGCTTGGGCACGGCGGGGTTTCCCATGAGCGCAGAGTAATCCAGCTCTTGCACGATTCACCTGGGTGCCCGCTTTGATACTTTTCTCCTCCCGCTAGCCTTGCTGCTGCTGCTGCTGCTGTTACGCCAACTGTGGGCCGAACCAAGCTTTCCTGGACCTTGTGTGGCGGGTGAGGACGATGCTCGGGAGTCGGATGGGCTGTCTGTCGTGGCAGCAGGGGAAGGGGTTGCTGCTGCCACAGCTGCTGCGGCGAGGGCAGCGGCAGGGCGGGGCCTCACGAGTTTCCGTGGTGGTGGCTTCTTGGGCCGTGGGCCGGCCCGGAAGATGGCGAGAGTCTCGATGCTGGTGAGAACAAACGGAA
>SZWC01003360.1:113455-135493 GCA_023375785.1 Penium margaritaceum
CCCCCCCCCCCCCCCCCCCCGCCCCCCTCCCCCGAATTCTCGGCGGATCTTCTTGAAGCAGCTTCTCACGGTGTAGCATTCCATGCCTTGCTTGATTTGAGCCTCCAGGATTCCAAGTATGCCTCATTCTTATTTCCACTACATTGTATTTTTGCTCAAAATTTCCCACACTTGTCATTGAAGTACACTTACTACTAGTCACAAAGAATCCGATTGTCCTCATTCCTTTAATCCTTTTTTATTCTGAATATTCTCCCTATGGACCATCAACGTTTCGCTTGGCTTACAACAAAGTATTAAAGCACAATAGCACTAGGGACAGAACACAAATTCAATCAAAATTGAAAACCTTGCAAGAGTATTCAGCCCATCTCCACCGTCTAGACCACCACAGACCTTAGGTCAACGATGTTAAATGGGGTGAGAAAATCTGATGACCTGCAACAATAACCTGCGAAGAATTTTGTAATGGAGAATGAGCAACACGTAGTCCATTACGCTCACTAGGAGGACTAGGCAGTAGACTAGGTAGTAGCGACAAGAGCTGTCCCACTTGGTGAACGGGACAGCTCTGACAACTCCAACAGCCAATAAGGTGACGCACCCCTCGGGCTCGGCAAGCCCTTCGCCTCTGTTGTTGCCCATCAGGGCAACACCTCACACGACAGGAGGCACCAACAAGCTTGCATTGATGGTAGCCTGCACCAATTAATTTTGAAACCTGAGAGCCTCAACAACCATCTTCTCTGAAAAATCACGACAGCTATGAAGGAGCTTCAGCATCTGCTCATGCAGGGGCCAATGCTCACTGAGAAGAATAGCCAACTCTCAATGAATTCCAAATCTGGTGGGCACTTCCGGAGCCATTTGGACTGAAAAATTACATTGGACCAACGGTTCAGATATAGCTAACAAGTTTGGAGGATTATCTCACCACTGTTGGGATCAACAATGACAAGGAGAAATTGACCTCGCAACCTTGCTTTTACGTGGCACAATGTTAAGTTGGTGTTTCAATCTAAGTACCATCCAACGACAGTAGGAGACAAACAAATTTGGATCAGCAGCTCATGTAACCACTCTCACATCATCTACCACATGTGTTTTCCTCCAGAGTAGATAGAATGGACAAGGGGAAACTGGATGGACTTCATGCATGCCATCCTTGTATGATTTGGAAAACTGAATGAAAAATCTGTCGTATGGCACAAGTTCCAGCGTCTACGTAAGCAGTCAACTGTGGTGGTCTGCACACGTTGTTTTCATGAAATCATCATTGAAAGTGTCACCGTCCCTAACGAACTCTGCTTCCACTCAACGGCGAATATTGTGTAATCAACATGACCCTCAAAATTTGATTACAGCTATGAATTGCATTGGTGACATGGACTACAACACTCTAACTCATGAATTTAATGGCTTGCAATCCGAAAGCCACAATCCTTATTGTGGTGGCAGAATATTGTCCGCGATGGAAATCTCATCTCTGATGGAGATCAATAACTTGAATAAATTCCATCAGCGGTAGTACTGCACTTGCAAGGAGCTGGGTCAGTTCTTGCACGACCGTCGGATGAGGCAGCAATAGCCCAAAGAGAGAGAAAGAGAAGTCAAAGAGGAAAAATAGGATTTAGGAAACAGCAAAGGGCAAGAATAGAAAACCAGCCTCCTTGCCTCTTGCAACAATTGATTTTCCATCTAAACGACCCTCAACAACACATACGAGGGTTCCTCGGGTTGTAAATTTTGGTGAGGGATGCAAGGTCGACAAACCAGACGTACTGCTACAGGTGGAATAATGGATTTGCAAAAATCACAAGCAGCACCAGCACTACTCGGTGGACAAGCTTCTCATAAGTCTGTAAGAACGAGGTGGTTCAGAAGGTGGGTTAATAGATCGAATCAGGGGTATTGGAAGGTAAATTTGTCGATGGACGACTGCAGACTTTGTGAACCAATACAAATAAAATGATGTAATTATCTTGCAAACTTACTCAATGGGTGACCACAAATAATTTTTGAATGAGAATTCCTTTACCTACACACTTCACAAGTAGTTTGGAGGAGCGGTGCGGGCAACATTAGCATTAATGGCAGAAAGCAACACATGTTGCTAGTCGAGAAACTCGTGATATAGTGACGGTTAAGGAAAAAGCGGCAGAAGAAGCTTTGGAGGAAGTTACAATGTCCACGATCTGACACGCGCAACCAATAACTTTGGAAGTGGCCAAGTGGGACTCAGGACTCGAACCTCAGGCATTCCTAGTCCATGTGGAACCAAGGAAAAGAGAGGATATCATAGTAGCAATAAAAATAGCCCCATCAGCATCAACACCTGAGACATTTGCAGCAGTTCTGGAGACGTTTACACCACTCCATGAGGATGTTCAAGGGTAGTTTTCCCTGAAAAAAATCCCGAGAAATACATCCCCATCATTGACCATAAAGTAAAACTGAAGTCGGGCAGTACACCATTGGTCAAGAAGACCTATCGGGTGAGAGACTACGAGCTGAGTGAGCCAAAAAAATAGCTTGACAAGATGCTGAATCAAGTTTTTACCAGGCTACCTATGTCACCCTATACCATACCCCTACCTTTTGTGAAGAATAAAATCCTTGAGATGCAGATGTGCGTAGAATAACACTAATAAAAAAAACAGCTTATACCCGATTCTATGAGCAGATGATTTTTTTGACCAACTACAAGGAGCCGGAACGGTTACAAAAATCAAGCAACTGATTGGCTCTCATCAGATCCATATTGTAATGTGCGACTGGTGCCATGTGGATTGGGCAGGGGTCCCTGGCCTGTGGGTGCTTTGACGGGATGGCTTGAGGGTCGAGACCCTCAAGCACCACAGTTTTGGCCTAGTTGGCAAAGGATTTTGTCCAATCTGCTACATTGGTATCAGAGCACCAGTATTCGAGTCCAACGTGCAAATGCAGAGGTCGGCTCACTCCTAGGCGGGAGGAGTGTAGCGTGCGGCCGGTGCCACGTGGATTGAGCGGGGGTCCCAGGCCTATGGGTGGTTGGACGGGATGGCTCGAGGGTCGGAGACCCTCAAGCACCGCGGTTTTGTCCTAGTTGGCCAAGGATTCCATCCAATCCGCTACACATATATCTGATAAGAAATTCAAAAAGGCGGTGTTCATACTCAATAGAGGCACGTTGAGTTCACGGTTAAGCCGTTTGGACTCTGCAACATCCCAACAACATTTATGGTGGCCGTGAACACATTTTCTTACCACACCTTGATAAATTTATTGCGGTGTCTTCTTGTGGACATCTTGGTGTGTAGCCACATCATGGAGGAGCACGGTGAATATCTCCAACATATTCTTGAAAATTTTCCTTGTGTGAGTTGGCGATCGTTCAATCAAGTTCTTAGGAAACATCAATGGCGACTGACAGATCACGATGGACCCGAAGACAGTGGGGGCCGAGGGTGATTGGCTGACAACCGCCAACTTTCTGGATGGTCTTCTATTCCCAAACTGACGGATAGACTGAGTACCATTTGGATTCTTGAACATCTGTTCATAAACTCTACGTGAGCTATATGAGACTGACTTGGAGGTCAGGCTACCAACCACTCAGCTCACGTAAAAGTCTACAACATCTACCATAGCAAGAAAAATCTCCTCCGCGGTGGTAGTGGCAAGCTCCCCTCAACTCCCGCGGGCTCACAAAGTTTGCGCAACATGCCAAAAATTGACATCCAATGGCAAGAGTTCCAAAGCATCTAGGACAAGACTAGCAAGACACATATGAAGACAAACATGGTTATGAAGAAAGCAACCGACAAGAATCAGATAAACACCGAGTTTAACAATGGTGCCGCGTCCTACCCAGCTCCACAAATTTCTGTTTGCAAGATAATGACTCCATAAAGCTCAAGCCTAATTGGTTGGAGCCATTTGCGATCAAGGAGATGGGGACTCATTTCTTCACAAAACTACGACTTCCGGAAAACATGGCTATCCATCCGAGTTCCACATTAGAAAACTTAAACTCCACAAGGATCCCACAGAGCATTTCTCTATCAGAACTGTACCGCCCCCACCTTTTGGTAAAGAAGACAAGGGAACATATAACATAGTCTAATATATTTTGGGACACCCTCTTCATGGGAAAGTGACAAGGTCTTAGCATAAATGCTAGGATTCGTAGGACAACCTACAAGACGTCGATCATCACATCAACACCTATTTTACCCGACATTAATCTGCGTCTCACAACGCGGCGAGATATTATGGCTAAGGAGGGGAGACGTGTTACGTCACTGACATAAATGAGTCCTTGAACTCCTTGCTTGGAAATTTCTATGATTAATTTATGGCCCACCATACTTCAACCTCCAGATTTTACTACTTTCCATGTTTGTGGACAGAATTAACGTACACTGTATCAATGTTCCAATACTGTTTTGTCAATCTCTCAATAATGTTGAACATAAATAGAGACCGGTATCTATGTTCTTGAAACCCCCTGAAATCTTGGTTGGTTTTTTCATCTCATGATGTGATGTCGCATGCCTCGCTCAACTCGAGCGTCCAAAAAAACAAATGTTACACCCCTCATATACAGGAGTCCCTCAACTCTACATGTTTTCAATGTGGATTTTCATAAACTTTTCATAAGATTTGTGGCCCACCGTACGTTGATCTCAAGGGTTTTACACTGATTATTGAAAGGCATTTTGGCTACCTGCCCAGACCTTCACTGTTTCGTTCGAGAATGTTCTGACAAGTTTGACCATTTTCCAAAAGGGTCCACGCAACTATCAGGAACCATACTAATGTTTGGATAGTGTTTGGTTGAGTTCTTGATGGAGCTGGACTTCGATAATCTCAAAACCCACCAAATTATTGTCATAATATCTCTCATAAACCTCTCACAACATAGTATTGCATGTGTCGATAATCTCAAAACCCCCTTGATATCACATCAGAGCTTATTAATGTGACCTCTCACGACATAGTGTTGTATGCGTTGCTTGAATCGAGCATCCAAGATTCCAAGTTTATTTCATTCTTTTTTATGCTTTTGTTTTAATGCGCTAAAAAGTTTTGAAATTTTTCATCGAATGACAGTTACTCCTAATTAGAAAACATCCAGTCGTCCCAATTTCTCAACCGGCTTCTGCTCTATGCCTTATCCTTGCAAATCATCCACATTTTGCTCGGTGTAACACTGGTATCTTAGCGCAGAGGTGCAGGAGGAGCAGGAAAAAAGTTGACCACAAGGCGGCAACCTCACACAAGAGTTCAGTGCATCTCCACTATCAAATATTTCACAGATCTTGCAACAACAACAGTGAACAGAGGAAGCGCATCCAGTGACAGGCAACAATAACTGGCAAAGACTTTGGTGGTGAAGGATCACTAGCACGCAATCCAGGAAGCTCCCCTTGCAAACCAGGCAACAGCACCAGGCTTTGCAGTGAATGGCGAAGCTCCGACAAATCTAAAGGCCAGTCTCCTTTGGCTTAGCAAACCCTTTGTCGCCAATGTTGCCCATTAGTGTGCCAAATGACACAATGGGAGGCTCTGGCGAACAAGCTCACATTAACGATGACGTGTACCAAAACATGATAGGACTAGAGAGCCTCAATAATCATCTGCTGCAATAATGTATTGCGGCTATGGAGCTTTGAAATGCACGCATGGGAAGTTGTGATCACCGAGATAAATGATCAACTACTGAGTGAACTCCCAATCTGGCCGGCACTTCCAAAACCTTTTATCCTATAAACTACAAAGGACCAACGGTTTGGGTGTGGTTGGCAAGTTTGGAGTTGTGCTTTACTACTTGTAGGATCAACGACAAGAAGAGAATTGACTTCACGGCCTCATTTTTGCATAGAACGACATTAGTTGGTGGTCAAATATGGAGATCATACAACTACAACAGGGCACCGGTGGAGCTGGATCAATGCCTCATATTATCACTCTCACATTATTGACCACATGCGTCCTATCCCTTGAGTAGATAAATCCAATATGGAATGACTATTTGACTGCAAAAAAAATATCGGTTGGACTTCACACTCGCTATCCTCGCCCACATTAGAAAAAGAGATGGTACAAGCTTCAACGCTTGTGTCAGTAGTCCACTATGGTGCCATATATACAATGTTCCATTAAACCATTACACGAAGTGACCTCCCCTTAGACAAACTATGTTTCCATTACATCAATGACCTTAAGCATGTTCTACAAGCTATAATAAAACTCGGTATCCAAGATGACCTTCCTAAAATGATCGCAGCAGATGACCAGATCCCTGGCACAAACCGCATGCTTGGATGAAGAAAGTCAACTGTTGTCGACCACAAGGCAACAACCCATATCGTGATGGTGGAAAGTCTCAGTAAACAGAAATCTCCGATGGACAATTATGGCATTGATCAACATGATCAATGGCTATGCTGGACTTGTAGATAGCCATGTCATATCTCATGTGACTGTTGGAACCATCCTAGCAAGCCAAAAGGAAGGTGATGTCACAAAGAAAAGATGCGGATTTGGGGAATAGCAAAGAAAATGTGTACATGGTGAAACTCTTCTCCAGTTGGAAGAACATGTGCCAAGAAATCAAGCATCTAATTGGCTGACAACACCACAAACAAGGGTTCCTATGATCGCAAAGATCAACAATGGGTAAGAGGACAGCCAACCAGGGATATTGGCTCGAGTGCAATGGAGGAGTAGTAACGGCCCTAGTGGATGGAGGAGCTTCTCATATTTTTGTGAGTGACAACATGGTTTGGAGGCTAGATATGTTTACCAAAGATCCGTCACCTTTATAGCCCACTACGACTGTAAATCAGACAGTTACATGCCATAATTGTTTGGAGAAATTACCTAATGAGCTACCAAAACATCATCCTCGAGCAATACTTCCTGTACTAGCACAATCCGTAAATGGACTGGGGTAGCGGCACAGTCTACATAAGCATACAGGGCAAAAATTGACACTAGTCTCTTATTGAGTGACACACAATATAGCGAAGTATGTGGAGTGTAACAAACAAGGGAGCAGCTAAGGAATTTACAATAGTCAAAAAACAGTGCACACAACGGATATCACTAGACATGGCCAAGCGGTACGTACACACTGAGCACAAGCGTGGCAAGTTAATATAAAGTCATGTGAAACAATAAGTTATCCATGTATTTTGATTCATTGTGATATACTTTGTTTCCGCACATGATAAGTGTCATGATTGCATCAAAAAGGGTAATTACATTAATTACCCTTTAAATCTGCTGTTGATGGTCTTGTTGGGTTGCTTCTACAAGTGATGGGAAAGTCAATCGCTACAGTGTCATGAAAATCATCCAATTATTGGCATCTTTACTTTCCCCCATGCGACAACATCCAATGTTGAGGGAATGTCATTTCCCACAGCCAGTTACGATCAATGTTTCAAAATAAGAAGTTATCAGTGTGTTCGAATTTGTGCCCAATCAATTTGCAAAGAGTATGCAATCAATGTTTATCATTGGAAATGTATGTATGGTGTGAAAATGATGGGAGATGTCGGATATCTACGATCAACATCTGCTATTGAATCAAACCTATTGGCATGAAATACTCAAATCATTTTTAAATTTTCCATCAGATACACTCTCAGATACACTCCCCATATACACTCTCTCAATTTGGGGGAGGGGAGGGGAGGATCTCAACATCCGGACCCCCCTCCACTTTCAAGTCAAAAGTGTATATGGCCAGTGCATTGAGGATGTAATCTGAGCGAGGATAAAACAATGGAAAAGTGACTTCGACCATTAGTCAAATCGACACATACAAAAGTGAGGATTGAAATCTTTGCTATGGTACATCCTATCCCACTATCGCAAAACAAGGTATGGTTAATTACCCCATATTTATACGCTTGATTACCTGTGTATACTTCACTTCCATTATTTTCACTTCCTCGAAGTTTAATAGCACATACACACTTGCTACATCACTGATTTCTTAGTGAACAAGTATAATTGTGATTTCAAGTTAAATAACGATAAAATAAAAATTTATTTCAAATAATTAATTTCCGTCATTGGAGAAATACGCTTTATAGTTTAATAACTAACCTATTTCTGACCTTAAATTTCAACCAGGGTGTATCTGTAACACACATCATGTGAACTAATCCAAGAAACATCATAGAGCTGACTATTTGCAAGCAAACAGGACATGCGGTCACTTTTATGCAAGTTCGCAAGTGCCGTGAAAAAAATAAAAATAAAAATAAAGAAAAAAACTGCGCACATATGTATTTTGCTGTCTCGCTCCCCCCCCCTCCCCCTCCAAACACCTGAAATGTATTGGGGGAGTGTATCGGGCTTTGTATTGTAAGCATGCACAAAATTGTACTCAAGTGTATACATACACTTGTGTACTATATGGTAACCCTTCAGATACACCTCCAAATACACGCCAACAATACATCTAGTCTTCGGGGAGCAGGGGTGGTGGACGACTTGTCCCCCCACCTCCCTCCCCTAAACAGTAGATTGGTATTTCACATGTAGCGGATAGACATCCAAATGAATACATATGTATATTCTTTTGACAATGATATGGAAGTCAATGTGAAGCTTTGATCGTAAATTTTTGACAGTTTGGAGAAGGTATAAAATGTTAGAACTTGCGTATGCGTAAAATTCGCTTTGCACACGTTGTGTGGAAGGAAATGGCACCCCAGAAGCATGTTCTTGCCCCCCCCCTCCCCAAAACATACCGAGTGTATTGGGGGACTGTATCGGAGGGTGTATCATAAGTAAACTCAAAAACATACGTAAGTGTATTTGTACACTTCTGCACTAAGCCAACCCCCCTCCAAATCCACCTCCGAATTCACTCTCTCCATACACTTTGACTTTGGGGGGGGGGGGGGGGGAAGACGACCCCCCGTTCCCCCTCAGAAGTGCAAAGTGTATCTAGAGATTGCATCGGCAATTATAGCGGGTAGACAGCCGCAAGACAACACATGTGTATTTCTTTTAAAAAAGCCTAGAGTCAACTGGTGTCGTCGATCACCATCATCCGACGGATCAAGTGCGCTTTTGTATTGAGGGATGGTATCGGCGAGGTATTGTACGTTGGCTCAAAATTGACACAAGTGTTTTTATACACACGTGTTCGATTTTGGACCTCCCCCGTTTATGATACCCGATACAGAACCCCGGTTCATTCCAATCGGGTGAGGGGGGACATCGCGCTTGACCGCTGTTTCCTACCGTTTGAGCGTCGGATCAACCATTTGTATGCAAAAGAGCCTCATTAGGTGTAGACAGAATCGAGTATACATTTGCATTCGCTCTCATACTACAGACATGGCGTGACATTTAAAACAGTACAAAACTTGGTTTGGTTGTGTGAAAACATATGCTGAAGTGATCTGAAACATAATTCCTATACTTTTCAGATGATTTCTTTATGAGCATCCCGTAATCAAGAAATCTCAGTGAATTTCCTGTATCCATGTACATTGAAGCTATTGTGTACATGGTCATAGCAAGCAATTTCTAGGAAACGTTATGAAAGGTCCAGTATTTTTTTGCAAAGGATCCTCGCCGTATGTTCCAGCCTTGTACACTCATTATCAGGTGTTTGGATTTAGGGTGACTGGGCATAAATGCCCAAAACATTGTGATTGGAGGAACGGGGTAGGGAGAGGCACGTGGAAATTTGGATCCTGTAGTACTGAGGCACGAGGCCCCAGTGCGATGAAAATCAGAAGAGAAGTCTTCTTTTTTATGTCTATCAGCTAGACTTTACAATACACCTCTCCAATGCACTCTTTCAAATTCGGGGAGGGGGGAATAGCTCTGTCCTCCCCCCTCACCCCATCCTCCCAGAAAGTCAAAAGTGTATTAGGGTTGTGTATCATAGAGTGTATCTAATGTGCATGCAATGAAAAAACATCTTTATTCAGACAAGCAATTGGAAAGACATACACAAGTTTCAAACCTAAGCATGTCTCCAATACACTCCCAGCTACACTCCTCTAATACACTTGTTTTTTTCTTTTGGAGGGAGGGGAGGAGGCAACATGAGAAACAAAGGAATACATAAGTTACAACAAGTTGTGTCATGATAGACCCCTTAATAAACTCTCAAGATTCACCAAAGCCATTTGGGGAGGGGAAGGGAGGCAACGACTTTGCTAGGGCTAAGCGAATGAGGTGAGCGACCCCTATATTCATGATCAGTACAACAACATTCTCCCTCCCGTGCAGAGTGTACTGAGGAATTGTATCTGAGGCATGATAAAATAATGGACTAGTGAATAGAAAATAAAATAATTTCTAATACACAATTATGTTTTTCTTTTTTTCCATCTGTTACACTCTCTGAAACACCACCCCAATTCACTCTCTCGGTTTGAGGAGGGAGGAGGGATATGGATAGCTCTGTCCCCCGTCTCTCCCTGTCCCCTTATCAGCAAGTCCAAAGTATATTGGAGTTGTGTATCACAATTTGTACATGGGGCACATGTATTTAATAAACATGTGGAATCATACCAAAGAGTAAAAAGACATATCCAAGTTTCAATTTGAAGCGTGTCTCCCAGACAGTCCCGGCTACACTCCCCTACTACAATTGATATGATTTGGAGGGGTGGCCGGCATGAGAAACACGGGAATGCATAATTTACATAAATTGCATAGTTTGCGTCTTCAAAATACATCCCCAATACACTCCATAGACATACTACAGTATTTAAGAGAGGAGGATATCACCGACTTTGGCAGGGTTCAGTAAATGCCGTGAGCGATCCCCCATTCATGGTGGGTATCTCCCCTCCCAGTCCAATGTGTATTGGGGTGGTGTATTGCAGAGTGTATCTGAGGTTGGATAAAGTTTTTGGACTAGTGAACTGAAAGTGTGATGAAAGTTGATACAAAACTTTTTTTTTCCTTGTGTCAATATGCTACACTCTCCGCTACACCACCTTATCATACTCTCCCGGTCTTGGGGAGGGGAGGGAGGACAAAAGGCTCCACCCACCCACACCCAAGTGTCAAATATGTTCTGCGGTTGTATATTGAAGTTTGTATCTAGGATGTATATTTCTAGCAAACATGTGTATTCCGAAGAGAGAAGCGATGGACACAAGTTCTAAATGGGATGATTTTAACTATACACTTCTTGATAAACTCGTCCAATACGCACCATGAGATATTGTGGGGGAGACGTGTGACGTAAGAGAAATACATCTGCTGCAAAAATCCACAATACACCCCTTGATACACTCTCCAGATACACTTAAGTGATTCTTGGGTGAGAGGGGGCAAGCATGAATGAATTTGTCAAGATGGAGCAATTGTCTTCTCCTGAACATCAGGAATATTCACACAATGTGATTTCTTTAAAAAAAATTGTTTTTTTTTCTCCAGCGATACATCTAAAAAATCTACGACGTTACACAAGTGATGTCATAGTCCATAACACCAAGGATGGTGTTAAGGATAGAAACAACACAACTAATATTAGATGCATTTGTCAAGAATTTAATGACTTGTAGTCAACTTCAACAAATGTTTGAAAACATTTTCAAAGTGTTCACCAACTTTCTTGTGTTCTAGAAAGTGCATAGAGGGAAGAAAATTCCTAGAAACCAAAGAATTTGAACATGTAAGATACATCGATTGCATAGTATATTTAACTGGAACAATTAACCAAAGCTCATTGGCCAAAACCCACCAAGATTATATATGTCCAAGTATTTTGTTTGTTTAACGTTGAACACTGTCAATTTGTAAGGGATCATGCTCGAGTTTGAACTCATCTCTACGATCTCACTTCTAAAATCCCTGAGTGGAGACGGGGGATAGCGAGCAAGAAGCATTTAACTATTCAAAAACCATTGATCAGAATTCCATTGAAGGATAAAAAATTTGACTACGTCATGGCCAGTGATACTTTCAATAAAAAAATCAGAGCCATTCTCCTCCAAGACATCCGTGGTGGAGAACAACCGATAGGATATATGTCAAGAAAACTGTGTGACATGGAGTCAAGCCACGCGGTGCACACGAAGGAAGTACTAACGGTTGAGGACGCATTCAAAAGGTGGTGCTCCCTTCTTGAATCCCGACAATATGTGATATGTGTTGACTACCATGCACTCAAATATCTCAAGTTTCAGCCAAATCTAAGTTGTTGAAAAACTCAAAGGGATGGAGTTCTTGGACTTCAATTCTGATAGTGACATCGAGTGTTGACTTTGAAAAAAATCCTCATTTGTCCTTACTTGAGGTTTGAGTTCAATAATTATACCTCGTGAGGCTGTTCACAAAGGGTTACAGAGGTTTTTTTGGGTAAGAAAAAGAACAGCTATGGTTACATGACCGCTATTGGCAGAGACAAGTCACACGTCATGTTGTCGTATCCTCGAGTGACGAACTTTGTCGCATTCTAACAGAGGGATTCCACGACACTAGTCCAATTCTACAATGTTTAAAACCCCAAAATACTCACGAAGTACTACCAACGGGTCAAGACGGAAACCAAAATCGTAAATTACTACAAGACGTACGATTTGTGCCAATACTACAAGTTGAGACGAACCAAACATCCAGGTTTTCTTCAACCTCTATTGTACCAAATAAACATGGTTAGACATCTCCATGGACATCGTGGCGGTTTTTTCTATCACACTAGAAAAGTAT
The DNA here is from genome assembly GCA_023375785.1 of Penium margaritaceum. Classification (NCBI taxonomy): domain Eukaryota; kingdom Viridiplantae; phylum Streptophyta; class Zygnematophyceae; order Desmidiales; family Peniaceae; genus Penium; species Penium margaritaceum. The sequence continues at coordinate 126,146 of SZWC01003360.1, forward strand.
GATGCCATACTCGTTGTTGTCAACCGGTTCTCGAAGATGTCTCACTTCATCCTGACAATAGCCACGATCACTGCCGAGGGGACATCACGACTATTCCTACAAAAACATTGTCCCACTACACCGTTTCCCCTTCTCCATCACCAGCGATATGGATGGACCGTTCACCAGCATATTTAAGCGTTGTCCGTTGGATCCAACTGCTGGTGGTAAAGCCGAACGTGCTAATCAGACGCTCGAACAATTTCTCTGAACTTTGTGCAAGCCACATGGAACTGACTGGACGATCAAGCTACCGACTGTCGAACTCGTGCACTGAGAATTTGAGAGAATATGAGACAAGATTCACCACATACTAAAAAATACACAAGCGGCTATGAAGCAAGCAACCAACAAGCACCAGGCGGATTCTGAGTTCCACGTCGCTGGTCGCGTCCTACTCAGCAGCACAAACATTTCATTGTGAGGATTGGATTGCGCCAAAATCAAACCTTAGTGATTGGGCCACTTGTGATCAAGGAGACGAGAAACGTCATTGCAAAACTCATACTAACAGCATGGTTATCCATCGTTCCACATCAACAGATTAGAACTCTACCGAGACCTCTACAAGCACTTCCTCGGCATGAGCACACCACCGCAACATTTTGTACGAAGCAGGAGAGGGCATAGAGTACACCATTGAATTTTGGGACACCATCAACTTGGAAAAATCACTTAGTACCTGGTCAAACGGCAGGGGTAGGATGGTTTGCATCATAACTTGGAGCCCTACGGCAACGTCGGAGACATTGATAATCCTATCGACAGTTTTTCAGCCGACATTGATCTACGTCTTGCAACTCGTTAGGATGTCACGGTTAAAGGGGAGAGGTGCTACATCCATCATGTACACGAATTCCCAGACTTTGTGCGTGGGTATTTTTGTCATTATATTCAAGGCCCATCACGCGCCAAACTTACATTGATTAGTCGAGGGAATTTTGGCCACCTGCTCCGACCTCCGGTCTCCCATTTCAGAAGGTTAGAAAAGATTGACTACTTTCCACAATGGTCGAAAGAACCATCGCAGACTGAATGAATGTTTTGTTATTGTTTGAACAACTGTTCGACGACTCTATACTTTTAATCAAGACGCGCCTTGATATATTTAACCACCCGGCTATTGGTTTTGTGTGGCTTCTACCCGTCATGACGGACGATGCGGTGATTATCCATATACCCAGTACTGCTGGTATGGAGCAGCGTTACTGGGGAGCACGACAACATGATCCATGATGTGGACGCAGCTGGTGCCAGGGCACCGACGAGTGGTGGCTCCGTGCACTAGCAGCTGCCAGACAGCTGCCACAACATCCCAGGTACTTGCTGGGGTCCTTTCCGGATTTTCTGCAGACGCTAGAGTTTTCTCGGTGGACTGGCTCTCGAGCCCGATTTGCATGTTTTGCATTGTCTGTCCACCAATCGATGCCCGACTTGTGAGTGTGACCATTTGTAGCGTCCGGCTCAAGATTCTGCATCTCTAGGCTCAGACAGTGGTGCTTTTGGATACCTGTACGCAGGTTTATGGTCAAAACAATGGTTTTGGGCCAGGTTTAGGACAAACTGACATTGCGCGTGCGTCACTTGCCGTGAGTCCCAGCATGTATTTATGTTGTGTTCTTGTCAGTTGTCATCTCTCCCTGCATTTGTTTTATTTATGGAAGCACATTTGACACTTTGCTTGTGTCGCCTAGCCAAACCCTTGTCGTTTCGAGTCCGACCTGTGTTGACGCCGCGAGCTGACTGAGCGCAGACGCCCAGTCAGTGGCAAGCATGCTAGGAAGCTTCTTGGTAATTATATTTTGGTATTAGAGCAAACGAGCCACAACTCGTTGTGCTGTGCAACAGGGACGCAATACCAGTAGAAGCAACAGTTAGTGGCAACAGCGGCAACCACCCATAGCAACAGCAGTAGTAGATCTTGGAAGGACCCACCACGACTACGTTGTAGCGGAGACAGTTGCAACAGCCAAAAGCAACAGCAGCTACAGCAACAGGAACCGTAGCAGCAACAGCAATGGCGGGAGGCACCTGCAACAGCATCAGCTACGGGTAGTAGTCATAGCAGTAGAAGCAGTAGGAGCAGCTACAACCGCAGCGGCGGAGGGCAGCAGCCACATTAGCACCCATAGCAGTTGCTCTAGTGGCGGGCAACTATAGCAGTAGCGGCAGAGGGAAGCAGCCTATGTAGTAGCAGCGGTGGCTACAAGCAGCTGCAGGTGTGTTGGGGGCGAGCAACTGCAGCAGCAGCGATAAGGGGGGGAAGCAACCACACCGACAGTGAGTAGGTGTTGTAGCATTAGCAGCGGACAACATCCGTAGCAGTAGTAGTGGTAGGGGGCAACTACAATAGCAATATCGGCAGGCAGCAGCTACAGCAGCGGCAACAGCGGTGAGCAGCTACAGTAGCAACGAAAAGCAACAACAGCAATGGAAACGACAGCGGATAGTTGCAGCAGCGGCGGCAGCGGGCAGCATCCGCAGTAGCAACAGTGGTAGCGGGAAGCTGTAGTAGTAGCAGCTGACGGCAGCAGCAGCAGCTGACGGTAGTAGGCACAACAGCAGCTACAGTGCTGCTTCGTCGTGTGCACTGCAGGATTGGCAGTAGTAGCTCGCGCAGGAGCAGGGACAGCAGCCGCGGGGATAGGAGTAGCTGGTCCTGTCCCCATTGCAGTAGTAAGAATCTGCCATGTAGCTTCCTGTTGCGACGGCTCGCCCGTGAGGGTTGGGGGGGGGCGTTGAGCTCGTCCGCGGGTGAGCTCGTCGAGCAAGCTTGCTCAACGAGCTCGCTCGAGGAGTCAAGCAAGACCAAATAAAAGAATGGAAGGGGGGTCCTCGAGTGGAGCTCCCCACAATAACCCCAAAAGGGGCACCCAAGGAGGTGTCACCAAAAAGAATTGAAGAAAAGAAAAAGGGGAGGGTGGCCGGAGGCCAGAGCTGTCATTTGGAGACAGCAACCGGAGCAGTAGCAGCAGCCATAGTCACAACGGTACCACCAGCAACGTTACCAGCCGGTGGAAGTGTGGCGGGGATCACCACCGTTTGCGTTGACTGCGGCCGTAGGCAGTAGTGAAGAGAGCAGCACTGAAGGCGACTTAAGGTCGCATGTAGCGGTAGTCACACGATAGCAGCATAGCAATTGCATAGCAGTTTCATAACAGCGCACCACTAGCATGATGGTGGCCATCCTCGTGACAGCGTCGTAGCATGTCTGAGAGACTGTGCTTCAATCAACAATCTCCCCTTGTGGCTTTGTGCCAGCAGGAGCGAGTGCCTTGTGCACTCACCTATGCTAAGCTCTACAGATGAGCAGACTAGCGTGGCAAGGAACGCAGCAGGCGCCGTGGTTGGCACCGGAAATGTATGTGTGGCATGCACCGCGTCCACAGTGGCGTTTGCAGCCGTGGTACACGCCTCATGCGTCTAACAGATTTGCATCCTATTATTGTGGTGATCGGCACCATGGCTGGCGCTAGTGTCGCAAGCGCCCTGCCGGGTGGCCACCGCCCTGGATACGGCTCCGCCCTTCTTCTTCACCATCCGACTCAGAGATGTCGGTCGACACTGTGGCACCCCTCACTAGAGCTATGGTATTGTTGTATGCCGAGCTTAAGGGTCTAAAGCGCATGGTGCAACAGCTCACAGACCATGTGGTCTCTAACCAGGCCATTACCACCATGCCGCTACAGATAGCTACATCTTCCTCCTCGTCATCCTCACTTTCTTCAGTGTCATCACCTAACAATGCCACGCCTCCCAACCTTAGCTCCACATCTGATGTCCTCCGCTCTCTGCTGGAGTGAGTTGGAGTCATCCTCACCGTTGACCCCTCCGCTTCTGCGGTAGTCCATTCAGCTTGGCCTTGTCACGATCGCACTCGGCACGCGAGGTAATGGACGGCATGTTTGGAGAGACGTGCCCAGGAGGCATCAGCAGTCGCAGCAGTGGCAGACGTCGCCACGGAGATGACTCTCTCATCCCTAGTTGCATGGTTGGTGCGGCATCCCTTCGCAGATTCTACAAGTGCATCGGTCGAGGGGGGGATGGAGTGTCCGCCGACAACCACCGGAAGTGCAAGAGGGATGCGACGGACAATGCTTCACGACAAGATGCTCTCAGAGAGGACGAGACATCTGAGGAGTGGTCCGACGTGGAGTCGGAGACGGACGAGTGGTCCGACGCGGAGTTGGAGGCAGACGTAGAGATGGAGATGGAGATGGAGATGGAGACTGCAGTTGACGTAGCAGAGACCACGACCATAGAGGCAAGTGTGGCAGCAGAGACCACGACCACAGAGGCAGGTGTAGCAATAGTAGTGGATGGAGCAGTAGTAGCAGTGGCGATGATAGCTGACACATGTGGAGCAGACGTCGAGGCAGTGGGTACATCGGCAGCCATCGACATTGTGACAATAGCAGTAGTTGCAGTCATTGCTACTGACGGGACGCCGGCAGTGGAAACGCTTGTTGGTGCAGACACCACGATGGTCGTTGCTCCTATAGTAGCTGGTACAACCTGCGTAGGGGTAGACGCTCCCTCAACCACAACATCTGTCATTGCAGGTACACATGTGGAGGGGGTACCCGGAGAGGCAGGAGATGTCGAGGTTGCCAGCACTTCCGCTATGGCCAGTGCCATTACGGTAGCTGTCTGTGGAGGTGCAGTTGTCGCGAAGGATGCAACTCGAGTAGTAGGTGATGTACCAGCAGCCGAGCAGGCCTCTACGCTCTAGCGTTTACACTTTGCGCTTCGCGACCAGGAGGATGCAGACGCACGTGCGGACAGGCACCTACAGGACCTCACGCTTGAGCTACGTGCAGCGAGCACACGTTGGAGCATCGTGGACACCGCAGGTTGTCGGTTAGCGGCAGTAGACGTCGAGGATGTGTACACGCGCCTTGAGGCTGCTGAGTGGATGTTCCACAGTGCAGTGTGGAGACGGTCGGAATTGAGCCGGCAGTTGGAGGAGGTAATATCAGTGGATGCTTCAGCAGCGACGGCCTGTGCACGATCATCTGCTACTGTGGCCCACACTGTTGACAGCCGAGTGGCGGTTGTGCCCACGGCATGAGCTGAGCCTACATCAATCACCCCTACAGGCGCATCTGCCATGGAGGATGCAGAGCGAGCTGCAGACCTCCGGCTCATGGTTGCCTTGACCAGCATCGCTGACACCATGGCGGTCCCAGCCGACGACACACCTACACAAGTCTGAGCTACAGTTCCTGTACCCAAGCGCATGTGCTCTACGGTCAACGAGCAGGAGGTAGATGTGGCTCGAGTGGAGGCGCACGTGCAAGGTCTCATGGCCGAGCTACGGGAGGCCAGCAGCCGTTGTTATACTACGGATGTTCCATCACGGCAGGCTGCCGAGGAGTGCGTACAGGATGTGCACACGCGTCTCGAGGCAGCTGAGAGGTCTTTACAGAATGCACGCCGGAGACAGGCAGACGTTTAGCGACAGGTGGATGATTGGTCGCGCACCAGTGGTTGGGAGGAGCCTTGGGATACTGTACGGGCTCCAGATGACGGCGACAATGCAGCACAGGCAGTTTCACCGACGGATGCCGACGTTCGACCAGGGGTTGACAGCCGAGTAACAGGTGTGCCAACAGCAGCCGGTGCCTCTGTAGTAGCACCTCTTGCAGATGCAAACGCTGCAGATTCTGACACATTGTCTGGTGTCGACGCCCTGCCAGCGGATGGTGGCCAGGCGACAAATGATTCGGCGGTTGACTTACGTGGTGAGGCGGCGAGGCGGCAGGAGGCCGTGACTCGTGCCGACGCGCATGCGATCGAGGTCCATCGTCAGGTTTGTTCCCCGACTGACCGCCTACATGCCACAGATGTAGCCGCCCGGCAGACAGCCGTAGCAGAGCTCGATGAGCTGTACACACATCTCGACGCTGCAGAGTCCACGTGGCGATGTGTTGCTCAGCAGATGGCAGGCATACAGCAGGTGATGCAGTTGGAGGAGGCCCTGAGCTCTGTACCAGTCATAGCAGTAGGTGACGACAACACTGACGACAACGACGATGACGACAGCGGCGACGACGACACCGACGACAGCGTTACCGTGTGAGGCCATGTGCGAGCACATCATTATCGTCGTCACCCTTACTATTGTTTTGCAGGGGTGTGTGGCCATGGGGGAGGCGTACTCTCTCCTGAGGGATTATGTTGGGCGCGACCATCATCTTTTCTTGTGTTGTCAGCCTCTGCATCCCAGGAGGGGTGTTGGTGTGTGGGCTTTGGCCTTACACCCTTTGAGGATAGTGTGGTTAGTTTGTTTCTGGCACGATGCTCTGATTGACGTTATGCTGGTCGAGACCCACGCACCTGGTGACTTGTACCGGTGGAGACCGATTGCCTCCATGCATTATGTATGTTTCATGCATGCGAGCAGGTGTGGTCGAGATCTGGACTCCGGAGAAATGTTCCAGGGTCATGAGGAGACCTTATTGCTTTATACCTCTTGTGTGATGTTTGGCACGTGGGTGTGTGGTTTATGTGTTGCACGGTCGAGACCCGGGCACTTGGTGAGTTACACCACTTTCAGGAGACCTTGTATTGTGGTTGGTGTTTACGACAGACAGTGAGTGCAGACCCTCACTCATCATTGTGGTGACGGCTGTGTCAGCCAGAGGAGTGTTGGCTTGTGTGGCTTCCACCCGTCACGAGCGTTGACGCGGTAATTATCCGTATACCCAGTACTGGTGGTATGGAGCAGCGTTACTGGAGTGCACGAGGACATGATCCATGATGCGGACTCAACTCGCGCCATGGCACCGATGAGTGGTGGCTCCGTGCACTAGAAGTTGCCAGACAGCTGCCACGACATCCCAGGTGCTTGCCGGGGTCCTCTTCGGATTTTCTGCAGACGCTAGAGTTTTCTCTGTGGACTGGCTCTCGAACCCGATTTGCATGTTTTGCATTGTCTGTCCACCGATCGATGCCGGAATTGTGTGTGTGACCAGTTGTAGCGTCCGGCTCAAGATTCTGCATCTCTAGGCTCAGACGATGGTGCGTTTGGATACCTGTACGCAGGTTTATGGCCAAAATAGTGGTTTTGGGCCAGGTCTAGGACAAACTGACACTACGCGTGCGTCACTTGCCGTGAGCCGTAGCATGTATGTATGCTGTGTTCTTGTCAGTTGTCATCTCTCCCTGTATGTGTTTTGTTTATGGAAGCACATTTGACACGCTGTTGGAGTTGCCTAGCCAAACCCTTGCCGTTTCGTGTCCGACTTGTGTTGATGCCGCAAGCTGACTGAGCGCAGACGCCCAGTGAGTGGCAAGCGTGCTAGGAAGCTTTCTGGAGTGGAGGAAGCTTCCGGCTTCTTGACATGTTTTCTTGAAGCAACCTCTCTCTACCAGCGTCGCAAGCGTTGCTTGACAAGCGCCCAACTCCACTTCGGCTTTTTTACAGTTTTGACACTTGTTATCGGAGTACAACACCGTTAGTTAGTTACTCTAGTTTCACCACCTCCCCGAATGAAGTACACACGCAACACCAATTTACGCCTTCGTTTAAAAGATTTTACATATGCACTTAATAGCTCCGCAACTTGTGATTGCGAATGAAATTAGGGAAAATTTCCCGAATCCTTGATTTTTTTTTTTTCACCTTCTCCATGCGAACCATCTACATGCGTTCGAGGTTACAATTCCAACACTTGCCATCGAAGTACATTTAGTGGCAAGTAGAGGTGATAAAACTGTCTCAGTCCCATGAATTATCTTCTTCTCTGCACATTCTCGCTTCAAACCATCATGTTCTGCTCAGCATAACAATCACTGGCTGGATGAGGAAATATTATGCTCAAGGTGGGTGAAGGAGAGTCACACTTTGACTTTGATGGATGTTCGAGCTATTTCACCCAAACGAAAACAGCACCCACGAAGGTCATGTGCTGATGCAGATTCCACGAACGGCGGACGAAATTTCTGCAGGTCGTTGTGTCTTGTGCAAGTCAAGGAAGGATCGTCCTGCGCCAGTTGACGAATCCTGAAATTCACTATCCTCGGGCTGGTAGCCTGCTCGTTGCACGCCTCTGTCTTCAAGCAGCTCCTGCGATGGGCCCCTCTCCAACAGCCGACACACCCTCGCTCTTCGCGGAGGCACTGGTGTTGATCCCCAAGTTGAAGGGCGAGGTACCAGGACAGGGCACCGTGCTTCTGACAGATCCCTTCCTGGGCGTGTGCAAGCAGGTGCTTCCGCTCATTGGTGAGAGCGTAGCGAACGCAAAAGCGCAGCTGGATGACATCAGCATGAGTCTTATGCCTGTTGCTCATCTTGACTTTGGATACTACGCGTCAGGCGCGAGGCACGCAGGAATTATGTCGAGGAAGATCTCAAGGGCCTGCTGAGCCTTGGTTCTGCCGGTCGCACGCAGAAACAGCGGACAGTGGCTCGTGGCACAGGCGCCAAGAGCCACCGAGCGTGTGCGTGTCTGGATCTCAGTCAATTGTCCTCAGCTGATCGCGGGCATGGCATGGGACTGATACTGGCAGAAACTCGTGGAACGTGGAATACACTCACGCAGCTGAGTTGGGCTCGACTTCGTTTCCTGGTGGCTTGGAGCTCAAGCCCGGTCGACTAAGGCAGCTGCTGAGCTCCGTTGCAGGCACATCAGATCCCAGCCCAAACCTTCCTGCCGGCGGACTCATGGCCTTGTTGCACGTCCGTGGAGCAAGTTCAGTCCCTGCTCAAAGTCCATTACGTCAAGCAGTCGTGCTCAGATTTTGTGACTCATCCTCCTAATTTAAGAGGAGGAGTTGATTTTGGTTGAGTACAGCTGCTATTCAGCTGTGAAACGGGCTATGCTTATTCAGCCAGAGTCTGCCCTGGTTGGTTCAGTTGGAAAGACAGCAGAGTCACCTTGAATCCATTCAATGCAGGCAATGGACTAGGTTCTGTCAAATCAGGGCAAGTTTGACGCAATTGAACGCTGTTGCAGAACTCCCACTTCTTTTCTCTTGGTCTGGTGCTTGGTTACGATTCTCTTGTGCAATCCAGTGCAGTTCTCTGCCATCCAGTGCAGTTCACCTCGGGCAATTCATGCTTCATGTCAAACGAAGCTGTTGGCACGCAATACAGCCGGCCAATCTTGTTAACGCCACACATTTTTCACAGCTGGCTGGGACTGGTGTAGCGTCACTCTGGCATCCCTTTTGCATGCGAGAACTTTTGCTTGTCAGCTGCGTGCACGTGCATGCACACACACACACACACACACACACACACACACACACACACACACACACACACACACACACACACGCACACACACACACACAAACACACAG